>VMDO01005593.1:9625-43530 GCA_007922755.1 Pedetes capensis
GGGCTAAGAATGGATTTTATATTTTTAAATTACTGAAAATATACAGATAATTTTACCAACTAGGATTTCATGGCATGTGAAAATTACATGAAATTAAACTTTGAGCTTCCATAAATAAAGCTTTATTAAAGCACCATACACTCATTTGTACCGCCTGTGGCTGCTTTCCTGCAACAATAGCAGAGTTCAGTACTCATGACAAAGACTGACCCAAAGCTAAAATATTTGCTGTCTGACCCTCGATAAAAAATAATTACAGGCCGGGCGTGGTGGCACACGCCTGTAATCCCAGCAGCTTGGGAGGCGGAGGCAGGAGGATCGCAAGTTCGAGACCAGAGGCAGTCTGTGTAATTTAGCGAGACCCTGTCTCAAAAAAAGTAAAAAAAAATGGGCTGAGGTACAGCTCAGTAGTCCAGCACTTGCAGAGCATGCAGGCGCGAGGCCCTGGGTTCAACCCCCAGTACCGCAAAAAAAAAAAAAAAAAAAATTACAGATCTTGGACATGGGCTCATGGTAATTTATATAACCATCCCAATTTTGCTAAGTTACTGAAGACTAAAATATATGCCATCTGACCCTTTGTATAAAAATTTACAGACCCTGATAGAGGCTGATAATAATTTATAGCACCATTTTGCTCAACAACCAATTTCATTCCTGTTTTTCCTTATTCACCAGGGATCATTTCATGCATTTTCACATTTTCATGCTTTTGTTCTAACTGCACCCTCTATCAAGCCATGTCTCCCCTGCTCTCTGCAGAGGTGAATTCCTACTCACCCCTAAGCACACAGCTTCAAAGCCTTCGTCATATCAGGAGATGGTTATGCCCCTTAAAGTCCAGTATTTCACAAGACTGTGTATTTCATTACCTCAAAAATAGTGGTCACATTGATAATGGTAATAATTAACATTAATTGAGGACTTACTATGTGCTAGATTTTATGCTTAATGTTTTACATAAGTACTTAATTTTACCCTCGCAATAGCCCCATGAACCCAGTCATAGAGTTAGGTACAGTCATCATTCCTAGGCTACACATTTGACCATTGACTTAGGTGAAGTGATTTCCCCCACCTCACGTGGCTAGCAGAATAGAGGAGTCAGAAGACCAGCTCTTGCATGGCGAATTCCAGCCACCAGGTTGCACCTTTCAAAGTGCCTTATAATTATCATTGCAGCTGCGAGTAGAATGTCAAACTCTTGGATGCCACTCAACAAGTGTTTTATGTATTTGAACTCTCAATGCCCAGCTCAGTTCCTGACACATGGGCAAAGGTAATCCTTGTTTGTTGGGTCTTGATTGCACGAATGAAAGAATGAAAGCTGAATACTGACATTGTTCTTCAACTTCTCTAAATCTTTTGGCAATATTTACAATGCAACTATCAAAGGAAAGACATGAGAGACAGCTATTCAAACAAATGTATTAGAGAAGACCATGCCCCTGGTGCTGTTTGATGTATTATGAAACCATCTGATAGCAATTGACAAGACTTTAAATTAAAGCTGCCTTTATTTGATAAGGGTAGAAAGGACTTGAATATTTCCTTTTAGATGCTGGGATCTAGAGCAGGCATTTGAAATAAACTTGGCACTAATGAATAATAAAGGCTGCGTGTAACAACAAAGACATTGATTAATATCAGAAGATGTTCCTAGCAAGAAGTTATTTCAATCTGATAATTTAAATTAAACCATTAAAAACAAGAGGGAATGTCTTAAATCCTAAACACATTAGCCAAAAAAAAGATAAATACAATATATTGCAAAATTTTCAATGGCATTAGAATAAATTGGGAGAAGGACCCATGAGCCCATTCCCAAAAAATGACCTGCCATAGAAAACCCTATGAAGAGCAGAGAAGCATTGACAATACTGTTTCGCCTGTTGTACGTAGGGTCCCTATGAGTCGACTGCATCTAACAACAACATTAGAATGAAGGGGAAAAGAAGAATAATGTCAAAAGGAAGGATTAGCTTTTTTTTTAAATCTAGGACTCAATCATGCCCTGTCTTACTATTATACTTTTCATCTCAGATGTGCAAGTCACCAGTAGATATGGTGGACAATGGAAAAAGCATAGCACTGAGGCAATACATCCCACCACTGGGAATCCACATGTGCCTATAGGAAAACACTGGATTAGTTTTGGGATTTTTTTTCCCAAAGGAAATAGAGAAGAGCCCATAACAATATTTTCTCTAATGACAATTTCAGGTACACAACTCTAAAGTTCTATAAATTGAAGCAGAAAGCTCAGTGTTCATTATCAGTCAATAACAGGTGAAACACTATTGTCAGGGCTTCTTAGCTGTTCTTAGGGTTTTCAATGGCTGGTGGGTTTTGGGTGGGGGCAGTGGGTTAATGGATCCTTCTTCCAAGCATACAACACCTGGTGTTCCCAGGTCGTCTCCCATCCAAGGACTAACCAGCCCAACCCTGCTTAGCATCTGAGGTCTGATGGGATCAGATGCCACAGTGGTATGGCTGCAGGCTCATTTATGTCATAGGAAGTCAAATTTATCTCTGTTCTTATTCTCTCTACCTGATACAACTCTGTGTGTGTATCAGAAATGGCACTTTTCTCCCCAGGGCTGACAAGCCCTTCAAGTTGTTTTTGTTCCTTCAAGAAATCATTGTACTTTTCTCTGTCAGGGAATAATCGCTCTCTAATCATTCTCTTTCTCCCTTCCAAACTCAGCAAAAAACTACAAATTTTAAAATATCTGATTGTGTTAGTTAGCTTTCCTTCCATCTCCATAGCAAAATTCTTGAGAAAATCATCTTGAGGAAAGATTATTTGGCTTGCAGTTTCAGAGATTTGAGTCCCTGGTTGCTTGTACCTGTTGCTTTGGACTGTGGTCAGGCAGAACGTCAGGGTGGGGAGCACTTGGTGGAGGAGCAAAGCTGGTAACCTTAGGGTGGCCAGGAAGCAAGGAGAGAGAAGAAGGGGCTGGGGTTCCAGTGTCCCTTTCAAGGAAGCATCCCCAGTGACCGAACTTCCTTCTCCTAGGTCCTGCTTCCTGAAGGTTCCACCTTTTCCAGAAAGCACCATCGTCTGGTGGCTCTGATTCTAAGCATATGGGCCCTTGGGGGATACTTAAGATCTAACCATAGCAGTTATTTTTAAAAGTTAAGTAACTACTTACTTTGTAACCTACTTTGTAAACTACTTACTTTGCCTATTAAATCAGCAAAGCCTTAAGAAGAAGACATGATAATAAGCAGCGGCCAAGGATGTGTGGGGAAGCTAATAATAATAATAATAATAATAATAATAATAATAATAACAATAACACTCAGAAATGGAGTAAAGTTGATATATCTTTCCAAAGAGTAGTTTGGCAATGTTAATCAAGACTCAAAGCTGAACTTCCACTGGTATCCAGCACTTTTATTCTAAGAATATTTGGAAAATAAAAATACCTGTCATGGTGATGTGGGTGTTATAGTATAAACATCTAAAAGAAGCCCAAATATTAAACAAAAAGTGACTGGGTAAACAAATTTTGATAGCTCTTCCCAATGATCAGAATGAATTAGTTGAAATCACTTTCTGTAGAGAATATTTAACTATTCGAAGAGACTAACAGTAGGGTGTTAAAAATAGTTATAAATTCACGTATAGGGAAATCTGTATGCTGACTGGAAAATCTCATATCAATGAACCTTTATCTGACTATATATAGCCTATTAGTACTTAAAATATTTTCTTGTGGGTATAGGATTTTGTGTCATTTCTGTTATTGTTGCTTATTTCATCTCTAAAGTCTATAATAGGTATTGTATAAAAATTTTATGTTAAATGTAAGTGAAAAATTTATACACACTAGAAGCAGCAAAGAACAAAATTAATCCAACAGAAAATCAAATCAGTAATGTGGATGGTTAGCGCTGGAGAAATTAACAAAAAGTAAAATTTGAAATAAGATTCAAATACCAGAAAAAAGTGCATATGATATTCATTGTTTAAGTTGATAACATCAGTCTAGGAAAGCCCTATGACTTTTCAAATATTCCAGGTTTTTTTCTTTTAATAATAAATTTCACACCATTTTTCCCTGTCATAGCAAAAGGTAACCTATAGAGTTGATACCTTTTTGAGATATACTTTTAAAGGGCCTAGCACGTCAATATTTATGGACAGTTAGAAAGAATTGTTTTTGCTGTTGGAGTAAAAGTTTGAAATCTGTCTATTAAAATCAAACCTAATGTGTGCATGGTTGTTATTAGTCACCTTTTCTGATTTTGTGCTAGAGTTTTATGGGGCTATTTTAGCCTTTAAGTTGCCATGGGCCAGGGTAATAAAAGCCACAGCCATAGCAGTCTCCACAGGAAGAATTCATTTCTGAGTCAGTTTTACTGTTTGGAGAAGCCCTGAGGGTAGGGAAAAAAATTTCCCAACTCGCCTTTAGTTTGCCTTGAATCCCATAAAAGGTACCAAGTGTGACCACTGAATTTGCTTTCTGACTACTTGTTACACAAGTTCCTCTTTTTCCACTTTCCCTTGACAGTCTACCCCCTTCATTATCCATTCAGCTGACTCCATTATTTTTCTATGTTCTTGTTGTTGTTGTTGTTGTTAGGAGCCGTCAAGTCAGTATCCGACTCATAGCGACCCTCATAGGGTTTTCAATGGCTGACTGCTTCGGGATTGCCTTGGGAGTGGATTGCCAGGTCCTTCTCCCATGTTTGTGGTGCTGGGAATTGAACTCGGGACCTCGGAGACTGCAGCACAGTGCTCTACCAGCTGAGCTAAATCCCAGCCCTTATTTTTCTATAAGGGAGATATAATATTGTTGCTGCTGTTTTCTTTTTTATTATTTTTAAATTTTTAAATTTTTTAAATCAACACATAAATGACATGTATTTGCGGAACCATGTGATGTGTTGATACATGTATCAGATGTTGGAAAATATTCAAGGCAACATAAAACTCTATCTCCTCAAACATTTACCGTTTCTTTATGGTGAAAACATTCAAAATGATTTCCTCCGAGACACTTGAACTCCCATGTTTATTGCAGCACTATTCACAATAGCCATGTTATGGAATCAGCCTTGATGTCCATCAGTAGCTGAATGGAGATGGAAAATGTGGTATACATATACAATGGAATTTTATTCACCTCAAGAAGAACCAAATTATGTCATTTGCAGGAAAATGTATGGAACTGGACATCATCATATTAAGCAAAATATGCCAGACTCAGAAAGACAAATGCCACATGTGGTCTCTCATATACAGAATCCAGAATTTATACACACACACACACACACACACACACACACACACACACACACGGTGTGTGAATAGGTGTGTGTGTGTGTGTGTGTGTGTCTCTCGGAAGTAAACGGGAGACTCTTCAGAGTAAGGAGCAAAATACGAAAAGTGAGGAGGAAGCACCAAGGAGAAGGTAATGAGGGATGAATAAGAGCAAAGTTCATGATCTAATTATATGAAAATGCCATAATGAAACCATTATATTGTACACTAAAATTTAAAAATATTTGCTTCTATCTTTCTGCAACATCTAGTACAGTGTTGGGGCTGGGATTTAGCTCAGTTGGTAGAGCTCCGCTCTCCAGTCTCTGAGGTCTTGAGATTGATTCCCAGCACCACAAAAATGGGAGAAGGATGTGGCAATCCACTCCCCAGGCAATCCTGAAACAATCAGCCACTGAAAACCCTATGAGGGTCACTATGAGTTGGACACCACTCGATGGCACCTAACAACAACAATAATACAATGTTGTTATCTATAGTTACTCTACTGTGATGACTAAACCGCTTTGTCAACCTAAGGAGGTAAGAACCACCTAGGAGATTGGTGAGTCTGTGATGGCCTTTCCAGAGATCATTAGATCATGAGGGCTTGGACCTAATGAATAAAATGATGTGATAAATTCTTGGTATGATGATATTGGGGTGGTAAATGTAGGAGATGGGGCCTCTCTGGAGGAAGTCGGTCACTAGGAGCATGTCCTTGGGGGCTGGATCTGCCCTGGCGTCTTGCTGTATTTCCACTGTACTTTGCTTCTGGCTGGCCATCATGTGAATGTGTCTGTTCTGCTGTGCCCTTCCTGCTAGACTGAGCCCTCTGAAACTGATTCAAAATGAATCTTTCTTCCCTGAAGTTGTTAATGTCATGTATTCTGTCACACTGGAATTAAAATGACTTACACATCTACTGCTCAAAAAAATACCAGCACTTATTTCTCCTATGTAACCACAATGTGGGATCTGCTCATCAGCCTTCCCATATCCCTCCCTCCCACTACTCTCCTGGCCTCTGTGAATCACCATTATACTCTCAATTTCTATGTAATCAACTTTTTGAGATTCTCTACTAGTGAGATCATGTGGTACTTGTCTTTCAGGGACTGGCTTATTTCACTTAACATAACATCCTCCAGCCCCATCCGTGTTGTCACAGATGACAGGATTTCATTCTTTTTATGACTGAATAATATTCATATATATATGTATATATACACACATACATATGCACATACCTATACATATATACATATACATATACATACACACACACATATATATGGGGCTGGGGTTTAGCTTAGTTGGTAGAGTGCCACTCAGTACTCTGTAAGGCCCCAAGTTCAATCCTCAGCACCACAAAAATGGGAGAAGGACCTGGTAACCCACTCTGAAACAATTCCATAACATTCTGTGAATAGCAGAGAAGCACTGACATATTGCTGGGCATGGCACAGTATCGAGTTGTATTTCCTTCTGTTGTAGATAAGGTTACCATGAGTCGCACCCAGCTTGAGGACACCTAACCACAATAAGAACATATATGTATATATACCTAGAGAGGGTTCCAAAAAATGTATACACATTTTAAGGAAAGGAAAAAAGTGTGTTAAAATTGTAATAATATATACAAATAACAAGTCACATTTGACTTCTGCAATTACAAGAGATGCTCAAAGAGGTTACCATAACAGAAGGAGGACTTGTTGCTGTGCAAGGTCCCCCAGAACTCCCCTTGTACACATCACACATTGGAACGTGAGTCTCAAACTTATCACCCTTGTGGCTGTTGTTAGTCATGTTGGGAGTTCTGATGCATATTCATGCCTCCATTGTCATTGCACTTCCACAGAATTCTCTAATTTCAAAAGCCACCCAAACAGCAACAGTGCTTCTGCGATTTTCTTTATTCTGTCTGTTTCATGGTGGCACTAGCATTCTTTTGATTAACACCACCTTTTGAGTGACTGCAGCCATAGCCTTGTGGCATCTGATTTTGGAAGCTAAGCAGGGTTGGGCCTGGTTAGTACTTGGATGAGAGACTGCCTGGGAATACCAGGTGCTGCAGGTTTGGGAGAAGGACCCTGCAATCCACTCCCAAAAATCAATGCGCCATTGAAAACCCTATGAACAGCAGAGAAGCACTGACAGTAGTGTTTTGCCTGTTGTATGTAGGGTCGATATGAGTCAGACACCTCCTCCACGGCACCTAACAACAACAACAACCTTTTGAGTGAACGTCATACTACACATTGCTACTATAATTCAACAGTTGTTGTTGTTAGGTGCCATCGAGTTGGGTATGCCTCATAGTGACCCCCATAGGGTTTTCAGTGGCTGATTGTTTCGGGATTATTTTGGGATTGGATTACCAGGTCGTTCTCCTATATAATTCAACAGTAACACATAAATAATATCTCTCAAAATATGTGTATATTTTTGGCATACTTGGTATACATATATATGTATATATACACACATACATATATATATATATATACCTATACATATACATACATGTATATACACACACATATATGCTACATTTTCTTTATCCATCCATTGGTTTATGGATACTTGGGTTGTTTCTGTCTTTTGGCTGTCGTGAATAGTGCTGCAGTGAACACAGTAGCACAGATGTCTCTTGGGCATACCTACTTCCTTTCCTTTGGATATGTACCTAGATATATGCTGGATAGTAACAAAATTGCTGGATCATACAGTACTTTTGGTTTTGATTCCTTGAGAAACCATCATAGTGTTTTCTGTAATGACTAAACTAAGTTTTTCCCCTGCCAAAATTGTGCAGAAGTTCCTTTTTTCCCACGTTCTCACCAGCAATTGGTATATGTGGATGGGTAGTATTTCTAGATCTCTCTAATGAGCCAGTTGATTTGCCATAACTACTACTGTCTGTCTGCAGCCATAGCATCTTAGCATCCCATCCAGCCTGATCTCGGAAGTGAAGCAGGGTCAGGCCTGGTTAGTTCTTGGATGGGAAACTGCCTGGGAACACCAGGTGCTGCAGACTAGGGAGAAGGACCTGGCAACCCACTCCTGAAATAATCTGCCATTGAAAACCCTATGAAATGCAGAGAAGCACTGATAATAGTGCCGGGCATGGCACAGTAGTTGGGAGTATTTCATTCTGTTCTACATAAGGTTGCTATGAGCGGGACTGGACTTGATGGCACCTAATAACAACCAGGGCTGGGATTCAGCTCAGTTGGTAGAGCGCTGCTTTACAGTCTCTGAGGTCCCGAGTTCGATTCCCAGCACCGCAAAATGGGAGAAGGCTGTGGCAACCCACTCCCAAGGCAATCCTGAAACAGTCAGCCACTGAAAACCCTATGAGGGTCGCTATGAGTCGGACTCGACTCGATGGCACCTAACAACAACAACAACCACCACTACTATAAAGCATTGATTCAGACAGTATTTAGAAAGAAACACTAACTCATTTTACCTGACAACAGAAAAAGGAAATAAAATAATTGAAATGAAAGAGAGACATGTATATTAAAAAAGAAGCATGATAGCATTTCTAAAATGCTCTTGCAATTCTATTTACATTGTCTTGAACTAGCAAATACCTGTCATCATCATCATCATCATCATCATCATCATCACTTTTAAAAAATGTAACCTTCAACCCAAGATGCTTTTTGGGAAATGAAAAGCACAGTGTTGGCAGTTGTATAGTGTGTTGAGTTTTAATGACCTATGAGCTCTTTCTCGGAGATTCTAAAAGTGTCCTATTCCCAGATGAACTGAGTACTGTGAAGTCATACCACCCAGCGTCTGCAGGGATTGAGAAAAACATGTCATGTAGACGGAACTGGGTTTCTCTTAATTTTTAAAGTAATTTTCACACTCTGGCTTTCTACTGCCTGTGGTTTTGGTGACTCACACTAACCACATCTTAAACTTTCCCTCATGCTTGTGGTATTTGCACACAAAATAATTTTGGATATGCTTTTTACTGAAATTTTTTGCCACTAATATTTTTATGTCCAAATCTGTCTGTGCTGAATGTCAGAATAATTTATCACAATATTGTTAGGTTTTATCAGAGCTTTTTTGGCAAAAGAAAGCCTTCATCTTTCTGCTTTTTGTTGAAAATAAACCAATGAACAGTTAAGATAGTTCAAGTGAATTTTTTTTTGAAGGTGCCACATAGTCATAATTTTATGTTTCAAACCCTTTTTGGCAGAAATATAGCATGTTTTTATTGTAATATTCAACATAATGGGATGATGCAATGTAAATAGATACCTTTCATCATAATCTCCTGTTGCTGGAAATATTCATAATTTAAATAATTATGTATCTTGACTTCATGCCAATTAAGCTTGCTTATCTAGGGACTGAATTTTAATGAGGTATTTGAATGAGTTTTCACTGATACGATCTTTTGGCAGGGACACAATCAAATGAGAAAAGGTTTAATCTCACATGTTTTCATCTCTTCAATATTTGAAAGAGAGAGATAAGAACCAAAAAAAAAATAAAAAATAAAAAAGGGCAAACAGAAGCTCTGAATCGAAGACGGGTTAGAGGCTGAATAATTTAAGTACATTCAAAGATAATTTACTTACACTTGAAGTCAATGTGATTTATCTAAAAAATATACTGTGAAGCATTAACCCACCCCTCCAATAAAATTAAAATGAGAAGCTGTGGCCATGTTCTGTCATGCGTGCATTAGTCAGCTAGTTTTAAGTTCCCCATCCACCAGAACTCTGGAGCTAGCTATATTTAAAAATAATAGTAATAATAATGACTATTATTATTATAAAGTGAGTTAAAATCCTGCCAGTGTTAAACCTGAAGGCTACCTGTTTTTGCCTGTGACTGGAAAAAGCACAGTTCCCCAGAGGAAGAGGATTTTATTAAGTAAACGCCTAACAGCTGCCTCACAAGCATGAGCCTTGATAAACTAAACAAGCTGCAAATCTGCGCACCCTACATGAAAGGCCACATAATGCACTCTGATTACTTTATGGCTTGCATTAATGTGGCTGTGAATAAAAATAACCCACCAACAAATCCTTGCCTAATTTTAACTACTGATGAGGAAATCTATAGACAGAGGGATCATTGTGAAGCTTGGGTCTGTGATGATGTAACGTTGTGATGGAAAGTTCGGGCCATGGTCGCTGAGTGGTACAAGGGGCAGAATTCCTAATCTCCACCAAGTAAGAGTTCCAATCACTCTTTGGAAAGCCAAGCGTTTGATACTCTTGCATATGGATTTAATAGAAATACAATAACCTTTGTATGAACACAAGAAACAATAAGCAACTTTTAATTTACATTTTAAACAAGACCAAGCTTTATGATCTAGCATCTTTTGGAAGGTAAAAAATAAATAAATAAATAAGCAAGCCAAATGACACGGGAAACTTTTGTTGAAATCTACCATTTATATTGGAATATTAAATGTCATCACTTTAAGAGTGAAAATAATACTTGGAATAGAAGTTATTCAGTAAATGCTTTGGAATGAATTACAAATACAGTACAATACAGAACTCAGAAATCCTTGTGGGCAGTCTCTTTCTAACATCAGACTTTGGAAATGGAATGTGCCAACGTTTTCTGTTAGTGATATATGAAGTAATCCATCAGCAGATGGACGTGAGAAAACAGGTTTCTATGGGAAGGGTCTAGTGTTCAGTATTTTCTTCTGCGGATTAAGATATAAAAGGTTATAGGTGAGACACGTTGTAGCACTGCTTGGTGACATTGTTTCCCAGGACCTTCCCTTCCCCAGGAGCTCCTGGTGAAGAGCTAGCAAATGTCTCAAATTTGGAGGGACGTGTCCTGTCCAGCCAAAAGGCTCAATCACTCATCCAGAGTCCTTGTCTGGAATCCTTCCCAGCATGATTATCCACCAGTCCCCCAGAGTGAGAACCCCATCCAAAAAACAAAAACAAAACAAAAAGAAAAAGAAGAAGAAAACAAAAGCAGTTACTCTTTTCTTATTGTGAATGCAATTTTATTTCCAGCCTTCTCCAACCAGAATAAGCTTGTCAATACTATTTCAATTTCATAGATGTAGACACCAAGATAGCTTAAGATTTTTCTATATATTCTTGGTTGAGAGCCAAATTCTGTTTCAGAAAAGAACTCTTCGAGAAAAAAGGGCGAATAAGAGAATACAAATGCCAGTCTATCTTATCCACAGCTTTTCAGTAGAGGCCCAAGGGTAATATAATTTATCCTCAGTATATAGTAGAATAGAATGTAATTAATTAGATTTTATTCTTGTTTAAGTTCCAGGAAGACAAGGGCAATTGTAATGATTGCCATTGAATACACACAATTTGCTAATATGGTACTGTGTTTTCTACTGATGTGCAGTTAGGGTTCTGCCTCCTAACTTGTATGCACTAGAGCAGCGGTTCCCAACCTTTCAGGCACCAGGGACCAGTTTCATGGAAGACAACGTTTGCACAGAGCAGGGAGGGGGTTGACCATCGGACAGGTGGCGGAGCTCAGGTGGTAATGCAAGTCACGGGGAGCAGCTAGAATTACAGATGTAATGACACAGCTACCAGTCCATAGCCTGGTGGCTGGGGACCCCTACCCTAGAGAACTGTGCCCCGGTTTCTTTAAATGACACACAGATCCCAGCTTAAAGCATGTCAGATTGTTTAGTGTGCTCTGCACATGATCACATTTATCAGTATATCATTTTGCTTTTTATTATCAAGAAGGCATATGAAGCCCAGATGCGGTGGCACAGGATGCAGGAGGATCGCAAGTTGGAGGTCAGACGCAGCCTGTGTAACTTAGCCACTAACTCAAAAAAGAAAAAAAAATATTAGCCTCATTCATGTTTAGTCTCTAAATACCATCAGAGGCCACCCTCTGAAAAGCTGATATCAACTATCAGCTCCTCAAGAGTCCACTAGAAAGATCTGTCAATGAAGCAGAACTAAGTTTGCTAGACTTCCAACGACAAGCAGGTACACTGTTGCTTGGAATTAATAATATTCCAGGATGGGAAAGTAGGACAGGATACTTGGCCATTGGTAGTGTCTTGGCTGAGTAACTTTTTGACAGGTCTTTGAAGACAGAGAAATGATTGAGACTGAACAGAGTTCATGCCGTAATAGTTTGGGATTGGTGTGGACAGCAAATCAGGGTTTTTGAAGTGAATCTTAATGAGCAAGCTGGTAATCAGCAAGCTCTTCAGTTGGTTCACAACCTTTGATTCCAGGAGAAAGTTTCTTAGAGCAAGAAACTAGGTTAATCTTGTATAGTCCAGGTATTACTTAAAATAGATAGCCTTATATTATTTTCAATTTTCGTTAGTTCTCAAATACTACATTACTCTTACGTTTAGTTTTAGAGTGCTGTATTAATAAACCTATTACAGTTTTCTATGATTTGGGGGAAAATTTAACAAAAGTGATTTCTTAAAAGATCTATCTTGAGCCAGGCGTGGTAGCTCATACCTATAACCCCAGTGACTTGGGGCTGGAGGCAGGAAGACCATAGGTATTAGAACACTTGCAAAGTACGTGCAAGGTCTTGAGTTCAACCCCCAACAAGTACTGCAAAAAAATATATGTATATATACTACTTGTCTATAAACTGTAAGACAACTGCCAAGTGTGACAAATTTCTGTTTATGTACATATGATAAATCAGTCATCTCTCCTATTTTAATAAAATAATTTATTGGCAAACAGTTTACATAGGGAAATTATCTACTGGCTTTCAATGGCAATAAAAATTATACAACTTCTCCAATGGAGCTCTTATTTCTCATTTAATAAGTTATTAACTGAAAAAAACTTATTGACAAATAGTTGAGGGAAATTATTTAATGTCTTTTAATGGTAATAAAGCCTGCAGCCGTAACACTGTGGCATCCGATCCCATCAGATCTTGGAAGCTAAGCAGGGCCTAACGTGGTTAGTTTTTGGATGGGAGACTGCCTGGGAACACTAGGTGCTACAGGCTTGGGAGAAGGACCCAGTAGCCCACTCCCAAAAATCAATCAGCCATTGAAAACCCTGTGAATAGCAGAGAAACACTGACAATAGTGTTTTGTCTGTTGTAAGTGGGGTCACTATGAGTCGGACACTGACTCAACAGCACCTAACAACAACAACAACAGTTATAAAAATTGCAAAACTTCTGCAGTGGAGCTCTTATTTCTAAGAACGTAAAGCATTTCCCCCTTACACTGGCAAGGGATATGTGTGTATCACCTCAGACTATTTGATTCCCAGATCAGTTTTATGAGGTGAACACTAGGAATGCAGTCGTATTACAAACACAAAATCCTGAGAACCTATGCATCTTGCCTAGAGTCACATATCTAGTCCATGGCAGGAAGAGAGCGTGAGCTCCCGCATGCAGCCCCTCCACAGAGTGGTTGTGAATCAAAACCATGCTGCATTTTCTGTGATTTGGTTTAGAGTCTTATTCATAGGCTTGGGTAATATTTCTGACATCATGTACTAAGTATAAAAGTGAGAGCTAATGAGCTGCCATAAAATATTATTTTTAAAGCTTATTTCAAAGCAGCAATTACTTCTGTCAAGTTATACCGGTTTTGAGCCATTAGTATTTAAAAGTTCATTTTGCATTTGGAAGTTCCAATGTTAAGTGCTATTCTTAGATAACCCCTTTCTCTTCAGCACTCCTCTTCCAACACATTGTTGTGTTGTTAGGTGCCCTCGAGTTGAGTCCAACTCATAGCAACCCTCATAGGGTTTTCAATGGCTGCCTGTTTTGGGATTGCCTAGGGAGTGGGTTGCCACTTCCTTCTCCCATTTTTGTGGTGTCGGGAATTGAACCCGGGACCTCTAAGACTGCAGTGCAGCACTCTACCAACTGAGCTAAATCCCAGCCCTCCAACACATTAGCACACATAAATGCTCAATTAATCCTAAAGCTTTTAGAATATACTATGTGGTTTTTCAGAGACTTATTTAACAAAAACCATTATGCTTATTTTTGACTAGGTTGCTGATTAGTCTATCAAAGGCCTCTGACTTGTTGAACTAGAGCAATTATATCAGGATGTTTTGTTTTGTTTTGTTTTGTTACCTTTTGGTTTTTGGGTTGTTTTAGAGATGAGGTCTCACTGTGTAGCTCAGGGTGGCCTCAAATTTGAAATCCTTCTGCCCTGGCCTCCCAAGTACTGGGATTGCAGGCCTGTACCACCACACCCAATGACATCATTTCCTAAATGACAATTTTAACAATTTCTTGAAAGTAGTAAATTGTTTTTTAGTATATTTTTGGAAGGAATCAAACACGACTAAATATTTAAAATGGTTTCAGTAGTTGCAAAGGCTGTCTTTTGACATTTTTCAAAGATTGTTGAGTTGAGAAATTTCTAGATTATCATTTAATAACTTTTAATAAGCAGTTCCTCATTAAAACATCTGGGAACTGTTAATAAACACACAGAATAGACATCATGCTATCATTTCTCACCCCATGGTGCTTTGAAGCTCTAGAGCTATTGGGTGGCAGAATGGTCCTGTTAGGGAAGTGAAATAGGTCAGTGATTATGTAGACCAGGAGTGTCCAACCTTTTGGCTTTCCTGGGCTACATTGAGTAAAGAGGAATGAGTTATCTTGGACCACACGTAAATTATATAATATATTTAGTGTATATGCATAATAAAACTGATTTTTTATATTTTTTATTATAAAGTTTAGAGAAATGAGAACAATATAAAACTAGTGAGAAATGTGACCTTGATTTTGTAAAATTATCAATGTCTGGCCCCTTGGAAATAGCCATGATTCTCAGTGGGTTCTCAAGTAAATTTTGTGATGGTCAATCCATGGTGTATAGAACTGAATTGAAAAAGATTTTCAAAACCACCATCAATTGCTGTGTTTTACTTGCTGAGCTGTCAAAAACTCATGTCATCTCTGATGTGTCCTTGAATGGCTTCCGATAGCTTCAAATCCCTTTGAATTCAACCTGATTATACTTGAGCAGAGAAATGTACTAACCTGACTTGTGTTACCTATTGTGACAAATTTATGCTTATTTGAAGGTTGTGGCTGGGGTTTAGCTCAGTTGGTAGAGTGCTGCTCTGTACTCTCTGAGGCTGTGGGTTTGATCCCCAGCACTGTGTAAAATGGGAGAAGGATGTGGTAGCCCACTCTCAAAACAATCAGCCATTGAAAACCCTATGAATAGCAGAGAAGCACTGACATAGTGCGGGGCATGGCACATAGTGTCAGGGAGTATTTCATTTTGTTGTATGTAGGGTCACTATGAGTCAGACCCAACTAAAAGTCATAGTTTGAAGGTTAGAGTTTGATACTGTGGTGCCCTCCTAGTAGGTTGTGAAGAAGCATCAGATGTCATTCTGCAAACATACACAGCTTGGCTTTGGAACTTCAAAATTGGAACTAAGCACAGAGTCACAAAGAAAATAAATCCAAAAGACACATGTTAAAAGATTTTGTGGGGCCACATTACTAGCTGTCCTGGACCACATGTGGCCCATGGGTCTTGAGTTGGTATGCCTAATTTAGAAGAAAGACAACTGGCAATTTGTGTATGTTTTGGAGAATATACACTTGTGTTTAACCTGTAGCTATCCACATACATGCTTTGAAATACAGTAGTTAGCTAAATAGACTTGTTTGTTGTTGTTAGGTGTCTTGGAGTTGGGTCCAACTCATAGCAACCCTATGTACAAAAGAACGAAACACTGTCCAGCACTGTGCCAGGCATACAATCTTTTTTATGTTTAAATCCATTGTTGCAGACCCTGTGTCAATCCATCTAGTTGAGGATTTTCCCTTTTTCATTGACTTGCCACTCTCTGAAACATGATGTCTTTATCCAGGTACTGATTCCTCCTAATTACATGTCCAAACCATCCTTGCTTCCAAGGATCACTCTGGTTGCACTTCTGGGATGGATCTATTGGTTCTTTTGGCAGTCCATGGTATATTCAGTATTCATCTCCAGCACCATAACTCAAAAGCATCAGTTCTTCTGTCTCCTTTATTCACTGTCCAGCCTTCACAAGCATATGATGAGACTGGAAATACCATGGCGTGAGCCAGGCGCATCTTCATCTTCAACGTGACATCTTTACTTTTCAGCCCCTTAAAGAGGTCTTTTGCCACAGCTTTTCCTAAATAGCACAGGTGTCTGAAGAGCAGTTTATGCTTTTTCGCCAACCACCTTTAGTTGTGTTTTAGTTGTCCAAGTGTGAAGGCAATTCATTGTAAAAAATTTTATTCTATCTATTAGTAATAATCCATCATTCATAAAGATGGGCTTATAAAACTTTATGGTTTACAGAACAGTTATACCATATATGTTCTCATTTCTCCATTTTGCATCATAGAATTACATTATTGGCCCCATTTTCCGTTCAAGGAATCAAAAACCCATCACACTTGAGTGGGTCTTTTTGCAGTGTTTTCTGAATTATACGTCTGTGATCTGTCTTCTTATTCCATACACAGCATTCTTCGTCCCCTACCATCACTGCAAAACTCATGTCATTCCCGTTATGTTCCCATGAGGAGTGGAATCTGCCTTTGGAGTAACTTGTTGAGAGTCTTGAACTGGAGATTCTGTGCATGAATTTGTACAGACAGCCATTAACCTTCTCTCTTTCCAAGTTTGCACAGAAAGCTCCATGTGCAGCTTTCAATGAAGATAACATGGCCGTAAGAAAGATTCTGGCGCCATTCATGATTCCCACCTGCACATAAGCTGTGAGAACAAACTTCTCCAGCATTATTAGCAGTAATGCCAGGTCCCATTTCACCCTCACCCAGTCATAGTTGAAACTGGAACATGCCAAGTGCTCGGCTGGCAGAGTGATTCTGTGTTGTCGAAAGAACTCTTGCTGCATGAAAAAGAAAAAGGAGAGGGTGAGCTTGTATTTTGTTCAGTGACAGAGTTCTGTCAAGTGGTTCCAAAAATGGAATGTGATTGCTTCCATATGCGGTCCATGTTATATTTGGATGAACTTATATCTCGCAGGACACAGCCATTCTGTAGGAAACGAAGTTATTTAAAGAAGTGGAACATCTGTGTTTCCAACACTGGCTCTATCAATGAGCAATTAACTCTTTGTTTAGACAATGAGAATTTGAGGCAGAAATAATTTAAACATGGAGAACTGTAACTTTTGCTATTTTACCACATTTAAAAATGTACTAGCTTGAATTTTTTGTAACTTATTAGCAGCCTAAAAGTTGTAGAATTTAAAGTATGAAGTTACACCACAATGTAGTAGTGTCTGTCTGTGGATGGCATGATTATGACTATGGTATTTTTATCATGTTGTATGTTTTTTAACTTTAATAAAGTGAGTTACATTATTTATGTAATAAAAAGTAAAAGAGAAACTAAGGCCGAGAGACCACTGGGCGGCCTATGGAGATGTTAGTTCTGATAAACAATCTTGATGAGCAAATGGGATATATATTCTTCATTGGCCTGGCACAAGGGTCAGGTCGCCATGGCAGAGCTTTAGAGTAAATGCAAAACTCGAACACTTGCCAGTGGACTTTGAGGGGAATAGAAGCCAAACACTGAAGGCTCTGAGCGCAAGAACTTGAGGTGGATCCTCTTTGATCAGACAGCAAGTTCTCTCAGCTGCTCATGTCAGTGGTAACTGAAGACAGACAGGCGTGGGTCTCAGGACTTGAGGACAATAATAGCCTCTAGGAGCCAAACACCTAGGAATAACTGCTAAACAGACCAAGTCTCTGGACAGATCTATTGTTTGGCAGGCAAGGGGCAGGTATGAGAACATAGTGCTGGCCTGTGGCCGAGCCCACAGAAACTAAAGGAAGAATGTCAAGGGATGACAAGGTAACAGATGGTTCCATTAAGCAAAGGAAGGAGGCAGACATACAAACTAGATGCACCCTGAAAGGACCTTGTCCTTCATGACACCAGTGGGTGGTGAAGTGCATTATGGTTCCTAAGGTTATGTTCTATTTAGGGTTTTGACCTTTTCAGCAGGTGGAGCTTAAACTAACCAAAACACAGACCCATGTAGATGGCGCCAGCTAAGACCAAGTCATTGAGCAATTATTGTGCATCCGTCAGAGATCCTCTTACGCCAATGCCTGGGTTGCCTGCTTTTAAAGAGACTCACAGCAGACATGGAGCTGGAAAGAAGGGAAGAGTAATGACATTTGAGCAGATGTAAATGGTACATGCTTTAAAGAAGGACAAATTATTTTAAGGAGTGAATTATTCATGGAGAAAGGCTGACGGCTTTGGCTGGGCTTGGGGAGGTGACTGGGGGAGAGGACAGAGAGGGGACGTTCTTTCCAAGCAGAGGGAATTGCAGGCACAGCCTCACCTCCTTTTCACAGAGCTTTAGTCCACTTTTCAAGGATTTCTTTGTAGGGTTTTCTCTTAAGCCCTTGTGACTCATAAAATCTCCAGTTCCGTGGTTTGACCCTTTCATTTTAACCCTCTTTATTAGAATAGAAGTTAAGCATTTCTCCTTTGGCATCTTGATCCTCTTCTTAAAAAAATAATTTTGTGAAGTAAAATCACAACTGTCAAACAAATATAAAGCAAATATTTGAATTCTATATTTAACTCATTAGTTAATGAGAGAAAGAATAAGAAGTTTTGACCAGTTCAGAGAACATTTGAGAAGGTGGGTATAAATAGTCCATTTAACATAGAAATGTTAGGTTAAAAAAGCTGATTTAGAGTTAAAAAAAAATCTGGCAAATGTTCAAAACACCATAAATTTTATTTTTAT
The DNA here is from genome assembly GCA_007922755.1 of Pedetes capensis. Lineage (NCBI taxonomy): Eukaryota > Metazoa > Chordata > Mammalia > Rodentia > Pedetidae > Pedetes > Pedetes capensis. Next base: position 28,661 of record VMDO01005593.1, read on the forward strand.
TATTTATTTCTTTATTTATTTTTGTGGTACTGAGAGTTGAATCAAGGACCTCATGCTTACTTACTAGTGCCAGAGCTGCATGCCCAGTCCTTTTTTTTTTTTTTTTTTTATTGAGACAAGGTCTCACTAAATTACACAGACAACCTTTGGTCTTGAACTTGTGATCCTCCTGCCTCTGCCTCCCCAGCCACTGGGATTATAGGCATGCGCCATTGCGTCCGGATGGCCATACATACTCAAGTTATGAGTTCCAGCAAAGGATGTATTTGCAGCTGCATCAGACAAATACCAACATGTTTGCAAGTAAGTCCACTGAATTTGAGACTTTTAATCGGTGTTGAACAAAACTGCATAGAATTGAATGCATTCCCATAGAAAATCCTTAGGTGACCATGGACCCCAAAAAAGTAGCACTGAGGTATGTGTCCTCTATCTACACCTCGTGTCCATGTTTTAGATAATTTTTCTGATGCTCTGAACTTTCATCATTTGTCTTTCTAGCTCTTTTTTTTTAGTTGTTTATCCCCAGGGTATTGCTCAGCAAATCCATTATTCTCTGGGCATTTTGTAGGTTGAGAAGTGTACCTTGGTTTAAAATTGAGAAGGATTGCCTGATGCCAACGAGTTGAAGTAAATGAATAAATACAGCCTTGGACAAAAGCTAGCCTTGGCGTGATAAGAAAACCCCTGCTCTGTCTCTGAATATTTACCTCTAAAATATTCATCACAGCTTGGGTGATGCATGCCCAGTGGCAGCTGGGCGACCTTGTTCTTGCAACTTTTCCTTTGTAAAAATAATCAAGGTGGGTTTAGTTATTTCTGTACCTTATGTTAAAATACTGGACCACTATGGGTGGGAAACTCGTATTGAGGACCATTAAATTCTCATGGAAATCCAAGATTCTATAATGGAATCATTTCAAAAACATAGTTTTTTTTTTCCCACAGAGGTCAAACTCGTTCCCGTGAAAGATATTTTAATCAATTATAGACCTATTGTAAATATATTAGTGAGACAAATCATAGATAAATCATAGTTTCATTTCCTTTTTCCTCTCTCTGACAACTTTCATCATCTTCCTGATATTTTCCTGACAACCCCAAATTGTAGATTGTCCCTCTCCATCAATTCCAGCCTGATAAGAAAGAAATGGTATTTGTCGAATGTCTTCTGTGCGTCTCAATGCGATAACTGGAAATATTTCTGACTCTCTCATCAATGCTATTCTTTCTCTTAATCTAGCATCAGAAAAGAAAAAGCATTAGGGGCTAGGGAGGAGAAAGGATTTCCAGTTTGAGAAAATATGCTGCAGGTCCATGATTTAACTGAGGGAGGGATGGCTTACGTTGTGCTATCTTAGTGCTGGAAAGTTGCAAGGCTTTGCCTCATTTAGCTCTTCCTTTTTACAGAAACAAGAACAGAGATCCAGACATTCTGTGACTTTGCCAGCTTAGCACAATCAAAGGTGTAAACTTCGTTTTGCCTTTCAGTATGTACAACAGCCCATGTTTAGGAAATTATTATTCGAGATCATATCTCTTCAATAAATTGTCAGTAATTCTAAGGAAACAATGCTATTCTTTCTTTTTCATTTTTGTTTGTTTTGTTTTGCTTTGTTTTGTTGAGATGGTGTCTCACTGTGGAGCTCAGGCTGGCCTTGAACTTGCAATTCAATTCTGCTCGGTGTGGGGATTACAGGCATGCACCACTATGCCTGGCTACACTTTATTTTCTTTAATGAGAAAAAGGAAGTGCACTCTTCATAGTTAATGTCCGTGTCAAGCTTGAGATTTACCAATTCTAGTTATAAATTGTCTGCATAGATGGGAGCACAAACCGATGGAAAGTCACATAACAGCCCAACACACTATATGATTTGTCTGAAAAAGGGAAGAGTGGACTCTGGAGTCTCACGTGGAGTGAATGGTTTTGTCTTTGCATGTGAGATAACGTTCTCAGTAGATAGCTTATTGCCCTGCCCCCCAATTTCTCAGCAGGAAGTCTTTCTGCTCATGACTTCTGGAAGTCTCAAATGCTATCTTTATCTTTTATTAGTGTCCACCCAGAGCTCCCTTCATGGTTTCTGTTGCTTTTGCCAGCAGGACATGTGTTGACAGCCACGTGGCATGGACAGCTGTCATTTTTTTAAAAACCAACTTTACTGCGGTGTATAATTTATATACAAAGAAATATACCCGTGTTAAATGTGTAGCTCGATGAATTTAGAGAAATGTTGAACCAGTGCAATGGATTCCACAATTAAAATGCAGATCATTTCCGTCCACCTATAAAGCTCCGCACTAGTCTTCAGTTTTGATTTTGATATAATGTGTGTTGAGACACTTGGCCCTTTGCCTGCCTGCCATGATGCTGTCTGTGAAGCCAGCCTACCAGGCTCCAATGATCTTTTTAAAATAGAGCACAGGTGCGAGGCTGACACAATGGAGCCTGGGTCACTATTTTAAATGACTGAATCCTTGGACTGAGTCTTGTATTTTCCCCTGCCGGTGGTTCCTATTTGAAGTGAGCCTCCTCGTTTCCATCTGATTCTGTAAAAGGCTATTGGAAAGAGAAGGAAATGCCTTCCCAAATCCTACTAATGATCAGTTTCTGCCTTAAGGCTAAAGATCTTGTGCATGTTACTAGTTATTTAAAATTGGTCGGGCTGTTTTAGGAAGATGAGCGGGTGGTTTGGTTGATTTTATGGTCTTAAGACCTCATGTCATGATGTGACAGGTGCAATCGGTTTATAGGTCTGGGGTTGCAGAGTGAGTGCCGCAAAGGTTGTTTACTTACAAATCACCATGCCAGATATTAAATCATCGTGCCACTAGGCCGACGCTGAAGTTTGAGTCATGATTTCAAAGACCAAAGACACAGGCTTCCCACTGATGAAGTTAAGTGTAGGGCAGAGACCATTATAAGTGTAGAAAAATAAAACTCTTTAGTAAAGCAGCGAGTTAAATAAAAATAATACCCGGAGGAAAAAAATTTTCAGTGGCATCATGTTTTTTTGGTTGTTGGAAAATCCCATTACTCTCTACTCCTAAAGGGTAGCTTCCTTTCCTTTTATTTATTGTTTTATTGAACTCTGTTCTGTGAAAGGGGGAAAAAAAGCATGAGGAAACCAAGTCATATAACTTGATCTAATCGCATCAGACATTCAGCTATTTCGTGTTGACTGATGACCCTGGCAAAGTCAAACTGTCTCTCTGAATCTCTATTTTCATTTCTGTAAGATGAAGGAACCCAAGCACATGTTGTTATTGTTGTTAGGTGACTTCATGTCTTGTCCGACTCATAGCGACCCTCATAGGGTTTTCAGTGGCTGATTGTTTCGGGATTGTTCTTGGGAGTGGATTGCCATGTCCTCCCACTTTTGCAAATCACTATATTTCCAGCCCTACCACAGAACACAAACTGTATTTATCTTACTTAAATCATGGATTAGAAGCTCTATTTTTAGTAACTGTTGGAGGCCTTTAAGAGCAATTGACACTCTTACAAGATTGTATAGCCTTGAAGGCTTTGCGTCAAATTTAAAGTCAATGTGAAATAAAAATTTATATGCAGGTAGGCATGATGTACTTCTACAGATATGTGGACATAAAAGGAATTATGTTGTCCAACAATGGATTTCATCACTGAATGGGACATGGAGTTTAGTGTTCTGTATCTAGGGACACAAAGAGACTCAAGGATCATAGCTTACCGCCTCATGGACCCCACGTGTCTGTCAACTTGTCATGCTGTGGGGCTTGCGTGTTGCTGTGATGCCGAAAGCTATGCCACCAGTATTTCAGACACCAACGGGGCCACCCATGCTGGACAGGTTCCAGCTCAGCTTCCAGACTAAAACAGACTAGGGAGAAGGACCTGGTAGCCTGCTCATGAAACCATTAGTCATTGAAAACTCTATGAAGGGCAGAGAAACACTGTCAAATATAGTGATGGAAAATGAGCCCCACTCCAGGCTGAAGGCATTCAAGAGATGAGTAAGGAAGAGTTGCCTCCTCAAAGTAGAGTCAACCTTAATGATAAGAATGGAGTAAAGCCCCTGGGACCTCCTTCTGCTGATGTGGCATGACTCAAAATGAGAATAAACATAGTGGCTGCCACACTAGGCTCAAACATACAAAGATCATGTGCATGGCACAGTGTTGGGTAGACTTTTGTTCTGTTTTGTACATACGGTGGCTATGAGTCAGATCAGACTTGAGAGCACCTAGCAACAACCACCACCACCTAGTGGACTAGAAGACAGAACCTCCCTCATGTTCTTGAAAGCGAGCACTGGTAAACCAATGAGCGGCACATGGCATCATTAACACTACATCACAGGCTCATCTGTGTCTTCTTTCCCAATGCCAAGATCCTCTACCCACTGTCAAAGTCTCCCTACCTTCCTTTACCTTTAAATAACCTGTCAGTCTGTGTCTTCCTGTGCCAACTTATGTTCTAATACTTGCCCCACTCCTGGCTTTCTGAAAAGCTACTTGTTTTGCAACTTAGCCTACTGGTTGAGGGCTGGGGTTTAGCTCATTTGGTAGAGCGATGCTCTGCAGTCTCTGAGGTCCCAGGTTCCATTCCTAGCACTGCAAAGATGGGAGAAGAATGTGGCAATCCACTCCTGGGGCAATCCCAAAACAATCAGCCACTGGAAACCCTATGAGGGTTGCTATGAGTCAAACATGCCTCTGTGGCACCTAACAACTACATATTGGTTGGGCATGCAAGCCTTGGAGTGAAATAGATGAAGAATAAAATCCCAACACTACCAATCAGTGGCTTATTCAGTCCTCCTGAGTTCTCATGCCTGTGTTTGCAAAGTGAGCACAATGGTGAGACTTGCAGGGTTGTTGAAATGATTAGATAGCAGTGTGCTCTTAAAGCCTAGAGCCCCAGAGCCTGGCATTGACTTTTCCTGCAGTGCATGCCACCAGTGCCACTAATCCTGGCATGATGTGGCCCCCACTACTAGCACGTTATTGCCAAATGTATATGTTGGTTGTTGTTGTTGTTGTTAGGTGCCATGGAGTCAGTATCCAACTCATAGCGACCCTAGGTACAATAGGCGAAACACTATTGTCAGTGTTTCTTTGCTATTCATAGGGTTTTCAATGGCGTATTGACTTTTGGGAGTGGGTTGCCAGGTCCTCCTCCCAAGTCTACAGTATCTGGTGTTCCCAGGCGGTCTCTCATGCAGGTACTAACCAGGCCTGACACTGCTTAGCTTCCGAGATATGAAGGGATTGGACACTACAGTGCTACAGCTGCAGGCTATACATTGGTAGTTATTTAAATTTCTTTTTGCAAGAGACAAGATGTTTCTAAGTGCATTGTAATTCACACTCTTCCAAACTTTGGAGACTATACCATTAGTGGATTTGATGATAAATATTCCATTTTAAGCCAAAGTTGTAGATTGAGTAGAGGAAGTGGAAGTTAAGAGCTAACTCAAGACAGATATGGGAGAAAGACCCAGCAACCCACTCCTAAAAATCAATCAACCATTGAAAACCCTATGAATAGCAGAGAATCACTGACAAAGCTGTTTCTCCTGTTGTACATAGGGTTGCTGTGAGTTGGACACTGACTTGACAGCACCTAACAACAACAGGACAAATAGGACCTTCCACTGGTTCCTTAATCTCCAGCAAAGTAACAAATACCTCTTTTATTCTGATTAAGTGACCCCTTCCCCCTTTCTTTCCTCCTATTTTTTTTAAGTTGCTTTAATGAAGAAAATTAGGCAAATAAAGTGGTTTATGTGGGCTTGGGAATCAGATAGACATGGGTTTAATAATTCTATGACCTTGACCATAGCTTCTTAATTTTATCTCCTACAAGTGGGGATAGATAACAATGTTAGATTTTCTATAGAAAATCAAATGGGATAATGCAAGCAATTCGCTTAGCACAGCACTTGCTACCCAGTAAATGTTAGTCATTAATGTCCTGATGTTTATTATCATCATCCAAGGGCAACATCAAAATTATAATTGGAAGAGCAAGGGCTTTGATGTGAGGTGGGAATGGGAGGGTCACTTCATGGCTCTGAAATTTAGAGTCTTCGTCTGTTAAATGGGGATAATAATTCTACCTGAGAGGCTTCTGTGTGCTCTAAGATGATGTCCACAAACAGCACCAGGCAATTGCCAGACTTTATCCCAGTCCAAGGCCAAAAGTAGTCACTGGAGCCCTTTGCCCAGGCCCAGAGATGTCCATCTAGGAAAGAAATCACAATCATTTGTGCCTCTCTCCATAAATGTGTGCACAGGTACATGTATGTCTTTTATACCACCATCACCCAAATACCACTATTTTGATTTTTTCCCAAATAATTCCTAACTTTATTTTTTCAGTATCATTTCAGTATTTCTTTCAATATAATATTTATATTATTTTCAGTATAAGTTCCACCTGATAGTTCATTTCTGTGACTTGTAGGCTCTTATTTTTTTTTTCCATGCACCTATTGTTTTGTTATTTTTCCCTCAAACTTTCCTCTGCCCCAGCTGCTTTGGGAAGTCCTCAGCCAGCTGCCAGATCACCACATTTATGGACCTGATCTGCTTCTCATCTCTTTTGCCTATAAATAGTAACACCTGTCTCCAATTCCTTTGCACTACCAACCATTCTGGCTTCACTCTTCAAGAAAGGTAGGAAAAACACTGGATCTAAATAGTGCTTATGTCGATCTTTCATTAATAACCAAACACAAAGCTGTTCATCAAAATATTATTTTAAGTGCAAACACAAAGCCCTTTCTAAAAAGTAGGCCTATTAACCAAGCAGTCTGATACATTTAAATGAATATTTTCCCAAGATCTCCTCCCTTTTATTATATTAATAATAAGCAGAGGTATGTTATGAAACAGCCGTAATGATGTTTTCTCATTTAGAAGCTGGGTAGATTATCATTTTTCCATGGTTGTTGGAAATACCCCATTTTATTTTATGTTTGATTTTTTCCCCATAATTTGATGAGTCTTTCTTACTTGATTTTATTATCCATCTTAAGTTAAATTTGCTAAATAGTGTGAGAAGTGATTCCAACCGATTTCCCCTAAATTGCCAACATACAGTGTCTTCCTGTTTTTTTACCTTTGTCAAAACATAGGTGTCATGGTTACTTTTGTTGTCATTTCTTTGTCTGTTAGACTGAACATTCTTTTAATAGCTCATTGGTAATTTGTATTCCTTGCTTTGTAACAGACTGCTCACGCTCCTCGTAGAGTTTTATGAATGCTATTTATGAGCAAAGCTTTGCAGTACATGTCTTACCAGCTTGCCAACCGTCTAACTTAAACTGCAACACCTGACATGGACCCTAGCTATTTTTGGTCTTCTACTTGTTGTTGTTGTTAGGTGCCATCGAGTCGTGTCCGACTCATAGGGTTTTCAATGGCTGATTGTTTCAGGATTGCCTCAGGAGTGGATTGCCACGTCCTCCCATTTTTGTGGTGCTGGGAATCGAACCCGGGACCTCAGAGACTGCAAAGCAGCGCTCTACCAACTGAGCTAAATCCCAGCTCTCTGTCTTCTACTTGTTGTTGTTGTTAGGTGCCGTGGAGTCGGTATCCAACTCATAGCGACCCTCTGTACCACAGGGGAAACACTATTGTCAGTGCTTCTCTGCTGTTCATAGGGTTTTCAATGGCAGATTGATTTTTGGGAGGGGGTTGCCAGGTCCTTCTCCCAAGCCTACAGCTTCTGGTGTTCCCAGGCGGTCTCCCATCCAGTTACTAACCAGGCCCGACCCTGCTTAGCTTCTGAGATCTGACGGGATCAGATGCCACAGGGCTACCAGTGCAGGCTGTCTTCTACTTAGAAGACATTTAAGTGATCTACTTTTTGCCTTGGGCTGGGCTTAGCTCAGTTGGTAGAGCGCCGCTCTGCACTTTCTGAGGACCCGAGTTTGATCCCTAGCACCTCAGAAACAGGAGAACGACGTAGCAATCCCGAAACAATCAGCCATTAAAAGCCCTATGAGGCTCGCTATGAGTCAGACCCAACAGTGACGGCACTGAACAACAACTTTTCACCTTATGTGGTTCTATTTTTACTATACCTTAAAAAAAGAAAAAAACCTTAATAAAGTTTTCTGATTTTCTGTTGTACAATATTAATGCCCTTGAAGGGCCAGGAAGAGAAATCATTATTTAGACAGATAGGAGTCAAATATAAAGCAATTTATATTTAGTATGGTAGTATGCTGATTTTAGTAGGAAAAAATATAAATCATGAATGTTCAGTAATATAGTATTGCTATATTGATTATTTTACCAGTGACAAAGTAGAAGCCCCAGGAGGTAAAGTTAGTCACTCAGTGTCTTATCTGAGGAAGGCTTATTCACAATCCCCTGGGTGCAGTCTAAGGCAGGAGTTCTCAACACGTGGTGCCTGAACTAATAGAGTCACCTGGGAGCTTGATGGAAATGCAAATTTAAGTCACTACCCAGCACAAGCCTTTTAGGTCACTGGTGCCTTCTAAATTTTGAGAACTACTCTTCTAAGAGATTATTTTCCCCTGTGGGAGAAACTGCTGATTTCCAGTGGAATCTTGGTATTGTTCAGACACCTACCGGCATCCTGGCAAGGGAAGGTGACCTAATCCTAAATCAGGGTTGCTCAACCTTGGTACCATTCGTATTTTTGGCTGAGACAATGCTTTTGACGTGAGTGGGGGCTGTCCTTTTAGGACATGTTACAGCCTAGGTTCCCATAGCAGCACCCCCACCCCTGTGAGTTTTAACAACAGAACTATCTCTAGGAATCATTGCTAAACACCACACTAGGGGTTCGGGGCCCCCTACACTTCTCCTCATGGGAACCACTGCCCTAAGGGATGACGCATGCTTGTATACTGGTTATCTGAGTGAGCATCGCAATCTCATTCCCAGCTGCCAGTGATAGGGTTAGGGGCATGTGACCCGGGGTGGCCAGTGAGACTTGAGAGGACATTTGTGGAGCTGTCCGCAGAAGGCTGTCCTCACTCAATAAAAATAGAGATGCGTGGAAGGAAATGTCAAATCTCTTTCTTGGTTCTGGACATCATCTTTGCCAATGTGATGGTTGGAGTTGTGGTAACCCTTGAACCATCAGGAGAAAGCCCATGAGATTAGAGAAGACAGGTCGTAGCCTAGGAAACAGCCACCATAAAGCTCCTTGTTACTTAAGAAAGTAACTCCTTCTTTTTGTAATCTTTAGTTGGCTTGTATTACTTACAGCAAATGCATCCTAAGTGACACATTCATTATGACTGGAGATATTGCATTTACACATTCTGGTAAATGGGAAGTTATGATCTACCTGTCTGGTTCCTGCTGTTAGGTGCTGTCCAGTTGGGTCTGATTCACAGTAACCTGATGTACAACAGAATGAAACACTCCCAGATACTGTGCCATACCTGTTACTGTTGTCAGTGTTTCTCTTCTGTTCTTTTAAAAATACCAAAATTAAGCAAACTATGAATATAATGTGAGATGATACTGGATTATACAAATAAGAAAATCTGGAAGTAGTTTATGTATGAACCACATTTTCTTATCTGTTTATGTATGAACTTTGTTTTCCAACAGCAATGAAAATGAAACTCCCAAGAATTTACATTCAGATATCTATATGAGGAAAATTCCATTACAGCAAGCTGTGTTAATGCCATAATGCTAGATCTCATCAGGGGCTTTAGTAGTGAGTATGTGCGCTGGTGTCTTTGTTGTTAAGTGAAAATGAATTTTTTTATGATATTGAAAATATCTGAAATGCAATTTTATCCCTTTATTGTGCATTCTTTTTTTTTCTGTTTTAAAACAATCGGCTTCAAAAGTAATACTTAAATGCTAGGGGAGTGGAAAGTTGTACATTTTGATTCATATAATTCAGAGTCCAACATTTAAATAAACAAAAACCCCTATGCTGATGACTGAATCCTCTCTCTATATTTATAGAAAGAACCTCGAGGTGGATAAAAGTGAACCATAAGTTTTGGTTGGTATAAAGAGAAGCCAGATGGCGTGTTGTTGTTAGGTGCTGTTGAGTTGGTTTCCACCTTACAGCGACCCTATGCACAACAGGCGAAACACTATTGTCAGTGTGTCTCTTCTGTTCATAGGATTTTCAATGGCAGATTGAATTTTGGGAGTGGGTTACCAGATCCATCTCCCAAGCCTACAGCACCTCGTGTTCCCAGACCATCTCCCATCCAAGTACTAACCAGGCTGACCTTGCTTAGCTTCCAAGATCTGACAGGATGGGACCCCACAGTGCTACGTGCTATAGCTGCAGGCAGATGGCATAGCTTATTTAAAACTAGCAACCAACAACGACGATAATAAATTCATGGTGTTCATTCATCATGCCTTGGCCGGCTCTTTCCCTGCACACACCATGATAAGACCGAATGGGGCATCAGCCTTCATTGAATTAACATGGTGGCCACATGCATGGCCCAGCTCAGGGCACCCAACCTTTTGGCTTCCCTGGGCTGCATGGAGTAAAGAGGAATTGTCTTGGGCCACACATAAATTATATACTACAATTAGTGCCTATACATAGTAAGACTTCTTTTTTTGAAAATGCTTTTATTAGGAAGTTTAGAGAAATGAGAACAATGTAAGACTGTGGGCTGCATTCTTAGCTGTCCCTGGCAACATGTGACGCTTGGGCCGTGCCTACTCTAGATGAAGTTGAAGCTGTGCCTGTACAAGTCCAAGTCGGGAATCTCTGGTTGATCTTCTTGCGCCATCCATCAGACTATCCTCTGTCATTTCCATCTTTCTAAGCATCCTTAGTTCCTACTGGTTACCTAGATTAACTATAATCAGCTGAACAGAGATTCTTATTTTTATATATATAATATAAACATATATTTATAATGTATATGTTGTTGTTAGGTTCCATCGAGTCATGTCCAACTCATAACGACCCTCATAGGGTTCTCAATGGCTGATTGTTCCAGGATTGTTTTTGGGAGTGGATTGCCACATCCTTCTCCCATATATGTATATATACATTTATATTTACATATAGGGCTGGGATTTAGCTCAGTTGGCCGAGTGCCATTCTGCAGTTTCTGAGGTCCCAAGTTTGAATCCCAGCACTGCAATAATGGGAGAAGGATGTGGCAATCCACTTCTGAGACAATCCCGAAACAATCTGCTATTGAAAACCCTATGAGGGTTGCTGTGAGGTGGACATGACTCAATGGCACTTAACAATAACTATCTGAATGAGACTTGAAAGGATATCTGTGGAGCTGTCCGCAGAAGGCTGTCCTCACCCAATAAAAATAGAGATGCAGGGAAGGAAATGTCAAATCTCTTTCTTGGTTCTGGACATCATCTTTGCCAACGTGATGGTTGGAGTTGTGGTAACCCTTGAACCATCAAGAGAAAGCCCATGAGATCAGAGAGAAGACAGATCGTAACTGAGCTACTACATTCATCAGTCTAGGAAACAGCCACCATAAAGCTCCTTGTTATTCAAGAAAGTAACTCCTCCTTTTTGTAGTCTTTAGTTGGCTTGTATTACTTCCAGCAAATGTTTCCTAAGTGACACATTCATTATGACTGGAGATATTGCAATAACAATAACAATAACAACATATTTATACTTATGTATGTATGTATGAGAGCCTGCAGCCATAGCCCTGTGGCATCCGATCCCGTCAGATCTCGGAAGCTAAGCAGGGTTGGGCCTGATTAGTAACTGGATGGGAGACCGCCTGGGAACACCAGAAGCTGTAGGCTTGGGAGAAGGACCTGGCAATCCCCTCCCAAAAATCAATCTGCCATTGAAAACCCTATGAACAGCAGAGAAGCACTGACAATAGTGTTTCCCCTGTGGTACAGAGGGTCGCTATGAGTCGGATACTGGACGGCACCTAACAACAACAACAACATGTATGTATGAGGAAAACCCTCCACCAGATGGATTGACCCAGTGTCTGCAACAGTGGGCTTAAACATAAATAAGATCGTTTGCCTGGCACAGAATTGGCAAGTGTTTCGATCTGTACATAGGGTCGCTATGAGTCCGACTCGACTTGACGGCACCTAACAACAACAACAAAAATGTATGTATGTGTGTGCGTGTGTGTGTGTGTATATGTGTGTGTGTGTGTGTATATGTATACATATATATGTGTGTATATATATATGTATATATACATATATGTATACATATATATGTATATATATACGTATATATATACATTCATATGTGTATATATTTATATGTATATATGACAAGCAATTTTATGAATATGAGCTTTTGAACCTGTCACTGTCTTTGCTTCAAAAGTCCTTTCTTTCAAGTCCCAGATTCTTATTTGTGATTTGTCGAGACGCTGTCTCTGCCCTGTTTGCTGTTCAATGTCTCCGCTCCACACTGGGCACACACGAGGTATCCTCATCTCAGTGGGTGTCAGTATGGCGTTTGCTGCTGTGTACAGGTGGCTGTGTGTCCTTTTCAACCTGATCTAGACAGAGATGGCCTCATGTGGCGAGTCTACAGAGGTTGGCGTGCTATCTGGGAGGTCAACGTCTGAACATTTCTGGCTAAATGAACAAACATATGAAGAATTGTTAGTGACGTATCTGTCTAATACTTACCGGTCCTTATAAGAGCTAAACTCAGAGATTTTGTAACCACTGCTGGTCACTGCTCAGTAGTTTGAAATGGCCATTTCAGGTTTGCTGAGGTTCCCTTAGCCACTGGAGGGAGCCCACATACCATGAATTTAGAGAATCATTACCACTCACAAATTATGGTTAATTAAAAATAATTTAAAAGCAAGTCTTTACGTTTAAAATAAAGTGGGCTTGGCAATTATAAAGTAACAACTAGTGTATAGCCTAAAATAAGTAAGATAAAATTCTTAGTTTGTGTTTTTATCACAATGACAAGTGGCATTACACAAAATAAAAGAGAGAGCAAATAGGAAAGCAATTTCAAAACCAGGGATGCTCCTGGCTTCAGACCTTGGTGCAACTATTTTTACTTGCATTTGTAACAATATAATATTTTAAATTTACTTTTAATGATGTTTGTCAAAAGTGGATATAAATAAATAACCAGTTATGACATACTAGTTCTTAATATTAGTGATAGTTTAGAAAGATTGGTTATTACTTAGTGGCCTGAATATTTTTTAAACTTTAATTATTATGGAATTAATGATGTTCAAAGGAAAATAAACCAGAATAAGTAATCAGAATAAAATCAGAAATCGTCTAGTTTAAGGGAATTTTAAAATACAATTTGATGCATGTTATCGTGCAAGTTCCAACATATGAGAGGTTTTAAGAAATGCAAAAGCTGCATCTAACTGCCTGTAAACATTCCTACAAATATTTTTTCATCAGCTCTTTTTGAACTTGCTAGATCCGGTGAAAGTTTTGAATTTATTGGCAGTTGTTTTTGTAAATTATCTGAGGCACTGCTAATCTTTACACTAAGCTATACATCCATTACAATCAAAATAATTTTCCTTTTGGGTGATAAAATAAAAAAAAATTCCACCTCTAGTGATGTTATTGAAATTCTGCACAGTTGATTGCTTAACTCAGGTACGGGAATTTATAACAGAGGCTTTGATAAAATGTGGAATGCCTCTTTACACATTCTCTGTGTTCTGAGAAGCGAATTGACAAGAAGGGAATTCTCATTGTTGCTGCCTCTCTGTTTCAAAGTTCCCTGTAAAGCAAATTTCAACCTTCAGAATACTGTTGATATCCTCTCTTGGCACAGCTCAAATTTCAGATGAACTTCTCACGAGTACTAATTTGAACGAGTTCACTGGAAAACTATATGAGGAGCTAGATCATTGGAGGACATAGTAAAATGTTTAAAGAATTTTATATTCCACACAAATGCCGGTTATTTATGAGTTACCCTTTCAAAATGCTATCCATGGAGACCGCGACTCATTTTATCGCATCTCCTGTGCTATCTCCCAGACCACAGTCCAACACAGTAAAACATGTTGGTGACATGGGCCCCAATTAAGACTCAGCTGCCTTGCTGCAGGGCGCAAGGCACTCTTTTGTGTGTTGTTATTTTTACCAGTGTTTTCAATTTTGTGCATTTATTATTGGAATATGCATTTATTATTGGAAATGAGCTGTATCTGTGATGCAAGCAAATGTGGATGGGATGAAAATCCAATGTGTTCTGCCTCATGAGTCTTCTTAAGCCTTGTTACTTTTTTATTATTTTTGACTGATTCATATAAATCGTATGCATTTATGGGATACAGTGTTACATGCTGATCCATAAATATATCCTATATAATGTTGAGATCAGGGTAAATATATCTGTCCAAAATAATTTTCATTCCTTTATGGGTGAAAACATTCAAAATGCTTCTAGTTTTTTATGTGTGTGTGTGTGTGTGTGTGTGTGTGTGTGTGTGTGTGTGTATGCACACACACACGTATATATACACATATACATGTACATATACGTATGTGTATATATGTTGTTGTTGTTAGGTGCCGTCGAGTCGGTATCCGACTCATAGTGACCCTCATAGGGTTTTCAATGGCTGACTATTTCGGGATTGCCTTGGGAGTGGATTGTTAGGTCCTTCTCCCATTTTTTGTGGTGCTGGGAATTGAACTTGGGACCTCAGAGACTGCAGTGCAGCACTCTACCCATTGAGCTAAATCCCAGCCCTATGTGTATATATATAGTATATTATTATGTACATGTGTATGTGTATATATAGTATATTATTATATACTATATTCCATATATTGTCATTATTCTCAACCTACTGTGCAATAGCGAACCTTCTTGTTTCTATCTAACTATAGCTTGTTGTTGTTGTTGTTGTTAGGTGCCGTTAGGTGCCGTCAAGTCA
>VMDO01005593.1:43630-78131 GCA_007922755.1 Pedetes capensis
CAGGGGAAACACTATTGTCAGTGCTTCTCTGCTGTTCATAGGGTTTTCAATGGCAGATTGATTTTTGGGAGGGGGTTGCCAGGTCCTTCTCCCAAGCCTACAGCTTCTGGTGTTCCCAGGCGGTCTCCCATCCAGGTACTAACCAGGCCTGACCCTGCTTAGCTTCCGAGATCTGACGGGATCGGATGCCACGGGGCTATGGCTGCAGGCAACTACAGCTTAATACCCCTTAATAAACCTGTCCCCACCCCTTCTTCATCCCTTAATCTCCCCAGACTCTGCTAACCACCACTCTACTTTTAACCTCTGTGTGATCAATCTCTTAGATTCCACATGTTGCAGAGATTGTGTGGTACTTGTTTTCCTGTGCCTGGCTGATTTCCCATAACATAATTCCCCTAGTTCCATCCAAGTTATCCCAATGTCATTGTGTTGTTAATAGCATAATTTTATTCTTTTTTATGGATGAGTAGTATTCCACTGTGTATATGTACCACATTTTCTTTATCTACTTACCAATAAGTTCTTCAGTTAAACTTATTCCTAGGTCTTTAATTATTTTTATTATTTTTATAGCTATTGAAAAATGAAATTGATTTCTTGATTTTATTTCAAATAACTTGCTATTGGTGAATAGGTACGCTACTGATTTTCAGATGTTGTGTTTATATCCTGAAACTTTGCTAAATTTTTAAATTAATTCTAAGAGTTTTTTGGTGGAGTCTTTGGGATTTTGGATACATGAGACCATGTCAATACAAACAACAAAAATTTGATTTCTTCCTTTCCCTCCCGAAACAATCCCCCAAACCATCAGCCATTGAAAACCCTATGAATAGCAGAGAGGTGCTGACATAATGCCAGGCATGGCACAGTGTTGGGGAATGTTGCATTGGGAATAATGATAATGTTGAATTGTACATTGGGTCATCCCTGTGAGTTATACCTGGCTTGATGGCACCTAACAACAACAACATGTTTGGATGCCCTTCATTTATTTCTCTTGCTCAGCTGCTCTAGCTAAATCTGCCAGTGCTGTGTTGGATAAAAGTGGTGTAAGTGGGCGTCCTTGCCCTGTTCCAGATCTTAGAAAGAAAGACAGCTTTCAGCTTTTTCTCATTCATTATGATGTTAGCAGCTGGCTTGTTATATATGGCCTTTACTACCTTGAGGTAAATTCCTTTTATACCTAATCTGTTTAGTTTTTATCACGAAGGGGTATTGATTTTATCAAGTGCTTTTTCCACATCTATTGACATGTACTAATCTACTGACATTCCTCTGCTTCACTACCAGGAATTCTCACCACCATTACAGATGAGAAATTTGAAGTTCCTGACAGGTGATGTGCTTTGCTCAATATCACACAGGGAGAGTTACAGCCAGCTCCAGGCTCAGCCTGCTTACCTCTAAATTCCATTCTCCTCTGTTCCTATATTTTTCAAACTTTTCTGTTTGAAAATCATTCTTCAAAACCACATTTTACGTGAGACCTAATACAGAGACAGACGCAAAATAAAACATTTTTAGTCTCTCGCATGCAAACTACTCTGAAATTTTGCATTCTATTTCATTCTATTGCATTTTGTAAAACATAGGGCAATGCATTGATTTTATAGTCTCCTAATGGGTGACAACCCATGGTTACAAAAACACTAATCTTCACTTTACTTTTGGGCTTTATCTTGCTGTGTGACAAATAGTTTTGGGAAATAACTTCAGAGAGCCATGGCCCAGTTCAAGTAAAAGGAGTAGGAAAGTGGATGGAGAGAGTCAGTGTTTGCAAATTTTAATTTAATTTTAATTTTAACTCCCTTAAGGGCCTATCTCCAGCTCCTCTGGATATAAATAGTACTTATTTTGGTAGGAAACCCATAAATCTTAATCTTGATATGCCTTCGGGTATATTTTGAGAGAAGTCCTGCTTACATTAACAAGTTTCACTAAATTGAATCAGTAAGGACAATAGCGGTTTTAACTCAAATGAGACCGAAGCACAAATAAGCCTGTTTGGAGAAGCGAAATTGGACTAAGTACAAGGGTCCATTCTGAAAATGATCTTTCTTGATTGCTACATCCTCAGAGGGCTTTGGAGGAATTTATTTGGGTAAACCTGAGGCGGTCATTTCCTGTTGCTTTTCCCCCCAAGATGTTTGTATGGAACCAGAAAATTCCTGGCCCTGTAAGGTTTTCAAGGCTGGAATCTGGGAGTGTGCCTCTCCCACCTAAATTCTATAAATTTGCATTTTTCCATCCCAATCGTTAAAAAGAAAGTTTCATTTCGAGGTGTTTTCATTTCCATTGCTTTTGGTGATATTTTTTATTTATAATGTCTCCTACCCCAGAAATAAGTATTGGAAGTTAATTTTTTTTAAAGTAAAATTGCAATTGCCCTTGAGATGAACAGATACATAAACTACAGTTAAATTAAAATGGATATTTTGCATGCACACATGCAAACCAATATTTGTCTTCAAACCAATATTTTTCTTCCTGTTGATACTATTCCTTTGATTTGGTATTTTGTGATCAGCTTGGATCTCTGTTTCAAAAGGCTATGAAGCAAGCCGAATGGAAGTCTTGGAAATCACATCAATGGCAGATAATCCTCCTATGGATTAGTGAACTTGAGGATTAGTGTAGATTTAAATATTTAAAAAAAAAAAACTTACCATGTGTTCAGAATTTAGAAATACACCATTAGTGATAATGACAGAAAAATCCCAGCATAGTAATTAGCATCTCAAACAGGAAATGCCAAGGCCTCTCCGCCATGTTTCAAGCTGATGTGACCACTTGGGTTACAACATTAGACAGACATTTTCTACTTCTATGAAGTCCTAACATTCATTCCTTCAATGTACATTTATTAAGTCTTGTCTTTGTGCCAGATTCTATTTTAATATACACAGGTAAAGGAGACAAAAGACCCTTTATGTCATTTACTTTCAAGTTATGAAGAAAGATAATAAGCAAATAACCACAAAATACAGCATCGGGCATAAGGACCTTCAGGAAAATACAGCAGAGAGAGGAGTTGAAAAGTTAAAGCTATGGGGAGGCTGGCTGGGGAGATATCTAAACTGGTCTTGCTGTTCCTTGGAAGCCATGGTTCAAGGTATTGGCATGAACATATTCGTTGTTTCCTACCTGTGGTCACCAGGCTGGGATTTAGCTCAGTTGGTAGATTGTTACTCTGCAGTCTCTGAGGTACCGAGTTTGATTCCTAGCACTGCAAAATGGGAGAAGGACGTGGCAACCCACTCCCAAGGCAATCCTGAAACAGGAGCCATTGAAAACCCTGAGGGTCACTAGGAGTTGGACTCGACTCCACAACCCGTGGTCGCCAGTTGTCCGCCTGGGTGGTCCCTGTGCATTCTGTCCAGTAGATTTAGGATACCATGCACTTTGATGCTGGTAAATGGCTTGATTTTAGGCATTTCAAATCAGGAAGTTCTTCCTTTTATGTTTGTTGCTGCCTATGAATAATGTTGAAGAACTTTCTCCAGAAACTGGTGGTAGGAGTATATGAAAGAGCACTAATATTAGGTGAGCTTTCTATTTTATCTGTATACTGGTAACATGCATGCCATGCTGTGGTTCTCTTAAAATAGTCAAGATTAGCTGGGCCCATGGTGCCCATCCATAATCCTGGCAACTCAGGAGGCTGAGACAGGAGGATTGGGAATTCAAGGCCAGAGGAAGCCTGTATAACTTAGTGAGACCCTGTCTCAAGATAAATAATGATAATAATAATAATAATAATAATAATAATAATATAAAAAGGGAACTCAAGGTGTGGCTGAAAGGTAGAATGTTTGCCTGACATGGGGTGGGGGGTCCTGGCTTTAACTCCCCAGTACCACAAAGAAAAGAAAAGAAAAGAAAATGAACAGAAAATAAAAAGCCAAGCTTTTGTTTTAGAAAGGGCTTTGTGTTTGGACTTACAATATTGTTTTGATGAACAGCTTTGTGTTTGGTTATTAATGAAAGATCGACATAAGCGCTATTTAAATCCTATGCTTTTCCTACCTTCCATGAAGGGTGAAGCCAGAATGATTGGTAGTGCAAAGGAATTGGAGACAGATGTTACTATTTATAGGAAAAAGAGAAGAGAAGCAGGTCAGGTCCATAAACGTGGTGATCTGGCAGCTGGCTGAGGACTTCCCAAAGCAGCTGAGGCAGAGGAAAGCTGAGGCGACATCCAGTTATTCCCAGAAGCTGGTCCCCTCCCCTCTGAGTCCTTCCCTTCATGTAGGAGTGGGGCCCAGGATCTGCTTCTGACCCTAGAGTGTGGCTAAGGAACAGAGAAGTCACCCCGGGAGTGCATTATGTTATATGAGGCTCTGTCTTAGCAGATCAGGGCTAGAAACCAACATTTGAGGCTTCATGGAGTAAGTGGCCATATTGGAGGAGCCCAGGGGCAAGGGATTTGGGGTGGTTTCTAGGATCTGGGGCAACCTCCAGCCAATAGTCACTGGTGGCCCTAGGTCATCCACCTTCAAGGAAACGAGGCCTTCCAACAACTGGATTCAGATGAGGCTTCTGATGGGCATGCAGTGTAGCCAGCACCTTGATGCTGGTCTGCACTCCTCATTCACTGAAACAGAGACAACAAACATGTTGTTTTAAGCAGATAACTTTACAGTAGCCTGCAGCTGTAGCACTGTGGTGCCCAATCCCATTAGATCTCAGAAGCTAAGCAGGGTGGGGCCTGGTTAGTACTTGGATGGGAGACCACCTGGGAACACCAGGTGCTGTAGGCTTGGGAGAAGGACCCGGCAACCCACTCCCATAAAACAATCTGCCATTGAAAACCCTATGAATAGCAGAAGCACTGACAATAGTGTTTCGCCTGTTGTACATAGGATTGCTATGAGTCAGATACAGACTCGATGGCACCTAACAACAACAAGTTTACGTAATTTGTTTATGTAGCAACCACACCAAAAATAAAATAATAAAATCACATCTAAGCTCTCTTTATCCTTTTCTCCCAATTCCCTCTCACTCTTCAAACTTGAAAAATATTATAATAATAACTAAAAGTTTTAACACTCAAAACAGACCAATAATAGCAATAATAAAAATGCTTGTATATTAATTACCTCTTTGTATCCAGCGATACATTAGATAAATACTCTCTCTGTGTGTCATTTTATTTATTTTCATAGCATTCTTGATTATTTTAAGCCAAGTATGCTCAAGCATGCCTGTAATCTCAGCACTCAGGAGGCTGAGGCAGGAGTATTGGGAGTTCCAGCCAGCCTGGGTTATATAGGGAGCCCTTGTCTGAGAAAAGAGAAAAAACATAGGAAGTATTGTTGTAACCATTTAAAAATGATGGCAGCATGACTTTCTAGACCACCTGTAAACATGCTGTACGCTAGTGTCAGAGATAAAATTCAAACCCGTATTCACCCAGCTCCAAGTAGGTTGGCTTTTCTGCCCTGTTGCTTTGGAAATTCACCCTCTCTTCCTCCACCCTCAGACAGGTAAGTACTGCTGGGGACAAGAATGCGAAAATCAAAAACCATGAAACTGTCATGGCTGGAAGCCACTGAAAGTTCGTGGTTGCTGTTGGCTTCTGGCCTATCCATAGCGCTCTTCAACCTTCAGTGCTCATCCAACCCATTTTCTCTCCCTCTGGTTGCCTGAGCAGACACAGCTCAGCAGCCTGTGTTTTCCTATAACCACCTGGGTTCTCCACCATTTTTCTTGTACCCTCTGATCCTTTCATTGTTTTTCTTTTCCTACTTCTTTGCAGGCTTGAAGAATACTTTTTCTTTTCCAATTTAAGGTAGCACCCTGGCATCTGATTCCACCTGATCTCAGAAGCCAACCAGGGTTGGCCTGGTTCATCCTTGGATAGGAGACCACCTGGGAATACCAGGTGCTCTAGGCTAGGGAAAAGGACCCGGCAACCCACTCCCAAAACAATCAGCCATTGAAAACACTATGAATAGCAGAGAAGCACTGACAAAGTGCTGGGCATGGCACATTGTCAGGGAGTATTTCATTCTGTTGTACGTAGGGTCACTGTAAGTTGTACCTGCCTCAATGGCACCTAACAACATTAATTAAATCATACCCCTTCTCATATATATATATATATATATATATATATATATATATCAGTTATGGCCTCTCTTGGTTATATAAGCTACATACTCAAAATTTAGAGCTGGTAGGGTATGATGGGTTGAATTGTGTTCCCCTGCCAGAAAAATAGATATGCTTGACTCTTAATCCCTTGTGTATATGAATGGGTCCCTATGTGAGAGGATTTTTAATCAAGGTAAAATGAGGTCAATATGGAGGCCTCCTTTGGGCACAAGACACACACACACACACACACACACCACGGAGAGACGGGAACTATTCTGACAGCAGTCAAAATACTTCGGAGGAGCCAGGAGAAAGGCCTGGGGCAGATCTCGGTGCCCTAGGAGGAAGCCAGCCCTGCCAAACCTTTGATCACAGTCTTCAAGCTTCCAGAACCACGAGGTCATGTATGTCTGCTGTTCAAACCAGTTAGTTTGTGGTACTTTTTGATGGCAGCCCTGGGAAAATAACCCACAGGGAGACATCCACACTACATATTTCCATCTTTTCCCACATTCCTCTGCTTTTTTCCACCCAAGGGAATTCTCCTCGGTCATTCCTCAGGGAAGTTCATGGCCAACCAAGGCCGATTCCACTGTTACTCATGTGAGGGGCGGTGGGCCTTCACAGCCATCTCTTGCTCCTGTGGGGCTCCATGGGGTTCCTGGGACCCTGGCGGCCCTCAGTGGGGACTGTCTCCCACATGGCACTTTCACATAGGCCAATAAACGCCACCACCTGGTGGGTGATGCTGCTGATTCACACCAGGCCATCTAGCGCTCTCCTCCTCTGTCCTGCTGCTGAGGTCTCCTCGCCCCACCAGGTAGGCTCCTGGGCAGATCTGTGGCCACACCGGGCCTTCCCAGTCTCTCGCCCGACCTGTGGGGCATCAGCACCTCTGCTCTGAGATCCGAGGGACCAGGCTGTTTAAGACGCTCCCTGGTGCCAAACACAGCCTCGGCTACCTGCTTCTCCGTGGGCCACCTTCGGGGTCAGCAGCTGGCTCTGTGTGTCCCCTGAACCACTCTCATTCAGTCTCTGCGATCCTGCGCCTCTCATTCAGTCTCCAGGGGACTCAGGACACACCATGAACCTCTCCAAAGACATCATCTGAAGTTGCCTGAGTGACTCCCCGCCTCTTTAGTCTCTTTTTTTTGGCATGGACAGAGGAGTAAAGTTACTTTTCTGACATCTTCCTGAAGTCCTGCATTTTGCTCAAGCCACTGGCTGCAGGTGGCTGGGTGGACAGGAGCCACAGACCTGGCCATCTGCAACCACGGCTTAGATGAAGTGGCCTCTTAGCTGGGAGAGAACTCACTACCTGTCTTTTTGCTCCACTTTGGGGTCTTGGATACAATGTGAAAACAAACAACAACAACAACAACAACAACAACAAAACAGATCTGGTTTTAACATCATGTTACTCGTTTATATTCATCTTCCACCCCTTTACTCGCCCCAATGCCTTATTTCTTATTCCTGAAAAAGTAGCTGGATTCTGGTGCCCATTTTATTCCACTTGCTCCTCAGTCTGTAGCTCTATCTTTTGTTTCCACAGCAGCACTGGAAACTGCCCTGGAGAAATGATCTTGATTATTCCATCTGATATTTGATTTGCAACTCTGACTATTCTCTGACGTGTGTAGAACCCAGGAAATCACTACGAACCCCTCCTTCCTGTTTAGGACTCTCCGCTCTGTGTTCTCAGACCCCATTCTCTGACATTTTACTTTTTCTGTCTCTTTCCAAAAGCTTCCTCATTTTCCAACTCTCCTTGAATGCCAGTGGTCTTCAGGTCTCTTCATTTGACCTCGATTCTGCTTTCTCTCTTTGCAATTTAACTCATCACTCTGTTCACTCCCAAATCTAAATAGATTCACAGTAGTCCACTTTCCTAAACTCTACACTAAGCTCCCTAATGAACATTTTTGATGCTACACAATTTGAACTGTTATATTTCATACAAGATTTTGCAAGTTAGACAATTGAGGAAGAGTTATCTGGAATTGAAAATATTCAGGATATTTGCTCTCCGTTTGGGGGCGTGGCAGGCCAACAAATAAAAGGAAGACCCTCAATGAGATGGATTGTAACTGTGGTCGCCATAATGGGCTTAAACATGAAAAAGATTGTGTGCCTGACACAGAATCAGAGAGTGTTTTGTTCAGTTGCACATAGGGTGACTATGAGTTGGATCCAAGTCAATGACACCTAACAACCACAAAAAGGGGAATGATTATTGAGTTTGAATAAAAAGGGAGAAAGAGAGGGAAATAGATTCTTAATCATTCAACTACTTTATTTGAAAAGGAATTTTATCCATAGTGATGTGATTTCTTCAGTATATAACTGACTTTATAATATATTAATAATTCTGCAGTTGAAATTTATAACCCACTTAGGAACTTTCAGTTTCAATTCAAAACCAGTACATTTTAACTCATTTTACTAATTTTTTAGCCATATGTTTTTTCTTCTCCCTAATTCCTTATATTATTATGAGTGATATAGGAAAAGATGATAAGCATTTTATGAGTATCTTTTCTATACTCTGCATGTGTGTGTGTGTGTGTGTGTGTGTGTGTGTATGTGTGTGTGTGTGTTCATGCATACATGTGGCTGGGGATTGAATCTAGTGCTTTATACATACTAGGGAAATTCTGTAACACTGAGCTGAACCTCCAGCCCATTTATTTATTTATTTATTTATTTATTTATTTATTTATTCTGACACAGGGTCTGTCTAAGTTGCACAGGCTTTCTCTGGCCTCTAGCTTGTGATACTCCCACCTCAGCCTCCTGAGTCTCTAGGATTATAGGTATGCACCAGGGTGCTTAGCTTTTTCTATACATTATTTAGGAATCATCAAAGCCTAGGCTAAGTCTTAAACACTCTGTTAGCTGATTTTAAAATTATGATTTCCTTGCTCTTTACCCTGGATCTTTGTTACTCATATTCATTTTTTTCCTTGCTTTTGTTTTACACTGTTCCCCTTAACGGTTTTTCAGAGAGCAAATAGTACATGTGATGGTAGTTTTTGCCTCCCCAATACTCAGCAGATGGTATATGATTATTATAAAAATGCTTTTAAAACTAAAACAAAATTCTGTTTTGGTATAATTCTATAGGACTTATTAACTTACTAGACTTTTAAAAAAATCTGGATTTTAGTTGTGGCTATCATCTTTTGGAGCTGGGATTTAGCTCAGTTGGTAGAGCACTGCTCTGCAGTCTCTGAGATCCTGAGTTCAATTCCTAGCACCACAAAAATGGGAGAAGTACGTGGCAACCCATTCCCAAGGCAATCCCAAAACAGTCAGCCACTGAAAACCATATACGGGTTGCTATGAGTCAGAAATAACTTGATGGCATCTAACAAGAAATTGCCTTTTTCCTCTTCCAAATTCAACATAAATATAGTTTCTTCATTCCACAAATTAATTTTTAAATGAACTATGCCATTAAGTAGCACAGTTAGGTTTCTTTGAATGATTTCTGAAATGTTAGAATTGATTATCTGTAGTAGGTAAGTAAGGGGCACACCTACAAGCAAACTCTGGTATTTAAGAATAAACCTACAAAAATCAAACATCTTTCATGACATTTCAGTGCATGAAGTAAGTTCTTACTCCATAAACTGAAGAGACCCAAGTTAAAGTCTTGGCCTCATAAAAGTTCCCCAAAGGTAAAGGTCTCATATGAACCCCAGAGAGAAGGGAAAGATTTATTTTCCCCAACATGGAACACAATAGGGTCAACTGGAAGCGTCCATAAGAATAGATCAATAAAGGCTACTTCCTGAGGGACGTCCTTGGAGAGGTGAGGAAGGAAAGAACCATTTGCCAAGTGTCTTGAAAAAGTCTGGCATCCAACAGGGTGACAGACGTTCTAGCCAGGTGGCCCACATACATGAATGAAAGAATATGATGGAAGAGGCCCCACAGAGACATAACCAATCCAATCACGAGCACAGCTAAAAATTAACTTAATGTCATTCGGTAGGAAGAACTATTTAAAAATGCATACCTCATTGTTAGACTCACTATGCAGGAGCAATGCTAATCATGTGCTTTAGCTCGGGGCTCATCAGCTTATAACGGTCTTTGGTAAAGGTTAACCAGAGGGAGTTCCATAAATACATATCAGCTGCCTGTGCCTCTGTTTCTTTGTATAGATGCACTCTGATTCCATATGGATAAGTTCATATGCTAAGATTTACCAGACTACAACTACACAAGACTCGTAGTTATAAAAATTACTATAGCGTCTCTGAGTGATCCAGCCCACATCCACTCGAAGCCTCACTTCTTCAGAACAAATAAAAGCCAGAAGTAGTTACAGGGACATGAGGGAGGGGTGATGCTCAGAGAGGAGGGTGGCACTCAGCAATGAGTGATGAGAGGGTGCCAAATGCAGAGAGAAAACCATTCAAAAGGTGGCTCCATTGATTTTTGTTGTTAGGCACCATCTAGTCAGAACTGACTCATAGTGACCCTCATAGGGTTTTCAATGGCTGATTGTTTCAAGATTGCTTCAGGAGTGGATTGCCATGTCCTTCTCCTGTTTTTGTGGTGCTGGGGATCCTCAGAGAGTGTGGAGCAGCTCTCTACCAACTGAGCTAAACCCCAGCCCCAGTGACTCCATTAGGAACCAAGAAAAGAGATGGAAGTTTCTTCCTCCTAATCTCACCACGTCATTCATTCGTTCATCACACCCAGATCCAGTTACTAAATCAGCAACTATTGAGCTTCAAATTGAACACAAGAACTGATCCAATAAGAACTCAGAGGAAAGAGGAGTTTCTATCATTTTCCAGCCCTAACTAAATGGCAGGAAGCTGATCAGCATGAATGAAGTTGGCAGACCACTCAAGGCAGCTGGAGTTGGGCCTGGACCAGGTTCAATGTGTACCATTGATGTTTAACTGGAACTCTAAGAAAAAAAGTTATATATGATGGCCTATTTTATGTCAGCTGGTGTTGTGATAGTAAAAAAGCCAGCCCAAACAAACTATGGATGAAAGGCTTTATTGGAAGCTCACAGAGGATCAGTCCATAATGGCGGCTGTGCAAACATGGCACAGGGGGCTGCAGGGCCTGTTACAGATGACATCAGGACACTGTGGGGCAGGAGGCAGAGAGCGACCAGTGTCCCAGTTCCCAGTAAAAATCTCCAAAGTCCTGTCTCCAGGGAACTCCTTCCACAAAGTTAGAATCCCACCTCCCAAAGCTCCATGACCTCCACAAACAGTACCACCACCTGGTCACCAAACGTTCAAATCCATGACCTTCAATGGACATCCAGATCTAAATCATAACAGTGACAGGGCATGGCAGTGACATATTTGCTCAAATACTGTTCTGGTTGTTTCTGTGAAACATTTTTTGGAAAAGATTAACATTTATATCAGTGAATTTTTGAGTAAAACAACTTCTCCTCTATAATGTTGGGATTCATTCTATTAATCGAAGACCTTAATGTAATCAAGACTGACCTCCCCCTGAGCTTTGAGGAATTCTTTTGGACTATAACTGCAGCTATTCCTGGATCTGTTGATTGCCAGTGTACCTACTCCCACACACATTCATACTTTTGTTCTGTTTTCATGGAGAGCTCTAAAATTATATATATAGAGTATATATACATATATACACACACATTTATACATACACATATATGTATGTATATATGCATAAGTTTATTATAAATTATGATATAAAAGTTATATAGTATCCAATTTTAAAAATCAATAAAAATATGCAAAACTCTTCATTATACTTTCCTAATAATGCTCACATAATGCTTTTTTGCTTTCTGATTTTTGACAAATTGTTCTATCCATAGATAACTTATGATTGCAATTTAACCATGATTTGACAAATGGAGTTTATATATCTCAATCTGCTAACTCTTTTCCAAATAAATATGTTGTCCTAAAACCTGATGTGTGGAATTGGAGAATATGCTCTCGGTTTTATAAAATTCTGTTGCTAACAGTTGTGTAACAAAATCACATGATGAATAAATGTTTGATTACTACTTGATTCAGCAAAGAAGTCGCTTCATTGTGAACAAGTTTTGTTCAACATGAATGTTAGTTGATGTTTTGGTTTATATTAACAAGCAAGGCAAGAATGGAAGAATAAAAATGTATTTTAGAACTTTAATTTCTTTACTGAATTAGATGACAGTTTTATGATACTGGAATAAAATTTCCTCAGTTTTTGTGCTATTCTCTGTGCAACAGAAATAGCCCACTTTTAAATTTAATTTAAATTACTAACTCTTCTTTCTATTACTG
Organism: Pedetes capensis; assembly: GCA_007922755.1. NCBI lineage: Eukaryota > Metazoa > Chordata > Mammalia > Rodentia > Pedetidae > Pedetes > Pedetes capensis. Next base: position 56,038 of record VMDO01005593.1, read on the forward strand.
TTTTTCTTTTTGGCACTACTGGGGCATTGAATTCAGGGACTCACGTGTTCTAGGCAAGTGTTCTACCACTGAGCTGCTCCACTTCTCTTATAGTTTTCATTTTGAGACAGGGTCTCACCAAGTTACACAGACTCCCCTGGCTTCAAACTTGCCATCCTTCTGCCTGAGACTCCTGAGTTAATGAGATTACAGGACCATGCCAAGGTACCCACGTATATGATTGGCTTTAATCTAGAAAATAACCAGGTAAGGGATGAGGATGTAGCTTAATAGAAGAGTGCTTCCTAGAAAAGAATTAAATGAGCTTTTTCTTTAAATGATCAGATAACATAATTATTTTAGATTTTGTGGGCCAGATAGTTTCTGAGTCACAACTACTGATGTTTTCTACTATAGCTCAGAAGTAGCATGTCAATATTAAAATAAATGGATATGGCTATAGTCAAACAAAACTTTACTTATGCAGGTCAATTTTGGATCTGAAATCATATTTTTCTGATGTCTAGTCTAGAAGTAACAATCAAATAAATCAAGCCTTGATTTGTAAGGTTTTCTGATTTCTGTGGTGTAAATATTCCCATTGTGGTCAATTGTAAGCTACCAACATATCCCTGAATCTGGAATTGGGAAGAAATGTGCAGTAGAACATTTCCACTCTAAAGATAGCATCCCCCATATGTCTGTCAGCTTGTCATGTTGTGGGGACTTGCGTGTTACTGTGATGCTGAAAGCTATGCTACTGATATCTTAGATACCTGCTGAGTCACCTATGGTAGACAGGTTTCAGCTGAGCTTCCAACTTAGACAGGCTGGGGAGAAGGACCGGGCAGCCCACTCCTGAAATAATTAGCCATTGAAAACGCTATGAATAGCAAAGAAGCACTGTCAAATATAGTGCCAGAAAATGAGCCCCCCAGGCTGGAAGGCATTCATGAAATGACTGGGGAACAGTTGCCTCCTCAAAGTAGAATTGGCCTTAATGATGGGAGATCCCCTGGCACCTCCTTTTTGCTAATGTGGCACAAAATGAGAAGAAACATAGTGGCTGTAACAGTGGGCTTATACATAAAAAAATCATTTCCATGGCACAGTGTTGGATAGAACATTCGTTCTATTGTATATAGGTTCACTATGAGTCAGATCTGACCCAAGGGCACTCAATAAAAATACATGGGTAGCATAACCCCAAGAGAATAGATAAGAGTAAGATGTAGTAAAATAATTAGGAACTACTGAATTCTGATCTTCTACCTCTATTTTTAATATTTAATTGTAACTATATATAATCTAATTTTTAAATATTGGCTGTGCTGAACAACTGGCTTGCAAAATTCTTAAAAATTTAAAAATTAGCTTCTGTGAGCCAATACAAGCTGATACAAACACAGCACTTGCTCGAGTCAAAAACTAACCTAAAAGAACTGAGCAGGGAATAACTAAAGCCTGGAAACATAAAGATAAAATAAAACATTGGGAAGGATGTTCAGATAATAGTAATAATGAAAGGATAGTGATGCTCTTAGGCAAAACCACTTTCAGAGTTGTCACCTGATTTTTAAGGCATATTCTCTACTAAATGCCTGATAATTTCAATTTAGTAACATTCTGGCTGGAAAAGAATGTTCTGAATTGATGTTGTTAGGTGCCATCAAGTTGTATCCAACTCATAGCGGTCCAACTCATAGTGACCCTCATAGGGTTTTCAAAGGCTGCTAGACTGCTTCGGGAGTGGATTGTTATGTTATTCTCCCATTTTTGCCGTGCTGGGGATCAAACCCAGGTCCTCAGAGAGTGCAGCGTGGCACTCTACCAACTGAGCTATACCCCAGCCCTCTGAATTGGTAAGATAATATAACTACCGTGCATAGCACTGTTTCTATGGGAAAATACTCTCAGGTTCCAAAAAACCAACTCCAATAAAATGATCTATTGAGAATACTATATTTATAATTTGTAGACTGTCTGTACCTATACAAGCAGTAGGTTCACTTTTGCATGGATCAAGTATATTTTGCTATAATGGGATTAAGTAGAGTTCATATTAATGCCTTTACCAAGTGTATAATATAGAGATGATTTTTCTTTCTTGAAGAATGGTAGCCAATTCAAATGAAGTGTGCCTACCTTCTATCTTCCTTAGCTCTCTCTGAACCACCTACATCATGATCATCTGTCTTGTGTAACACATCTCTCCCGAAGTCTTTGTTGTTGTTGTTTTTAGGTACCATTGAGTTGGGTCTGACTCATAGCTACCCTCATAAAGCTTTCAGTGACTGATTGTTTTTGGAATAGTTTCAGGAGTGCATTGCTAAGTCCTTGTCCTGTTTTTGCAGTGTTGAGAATCGAATGTGGGTTCTCAGAAAGTGCAGAGCAGCACTTTTCCAACTGAGCTAAACTCCAGCCCCCAGAAATCTTTGTTGTTGTTGTTGTTGTTGTTGTTGTTGTTGTTGTTGTTAGGCGCCTTGAGTCAGGTCAAAGTCATAATGACCCTATGCACAGCAGAACCATCCTACTATTTACAGCCCCTAAAGATACCATAAAATGGTTGACAAATTGATTTCCTTTAAAACACAAGGTATTTGACTTTGTAGCTATGATTTCCTGCTGAGGATGGTGAAATGGGCGAATTTGTGTAGGATGTCTCAATCTCAGACCAATATTTCCCATGTATATTTCAGTCTACATTAACATGTCTGTCAGTTTGCCGTACTATGGGGGTTTGCTTGTAGCTGTGATACTGAAAGCTGTGCCACTGGTATTGCAGACACCAGAAGGGTCACCCATGATGGACAGGTTTCAGCTGAGCTTCCAGACTAGGACATAGTAGGGAGAAGGACATGGCTAACCTACTCTCAAAACGAAAACCCTGTGAATAGCAGAGAAGTACTGTCAAATATTGCACCTTAAAATGAGCCCTCTGGGGTGGAAGGCATTCAAAAAACAACTGGGGAAGAGTTGGTGTCTCAAAGTAGAGTCTACCTTAATGATGAGAATGGCGTATGCCCCAAGGACCTCCATTTGCTGATGTGGTATAACTCAAAATGAGAAGGAACAACTGTAAATATCCATTAATAATTAGAATGTGGAATATACATAGTATGAGTCTAGGGAAATTAAAAATCATCAAAAGGGAAATGGAGCACATAAATATCTAAATTCTGGGCACTAATGAGCTAAAATGAACAGGCATGGGCCATTTTGAATCAAATAATCATGTGATCTACTATCCCAGAAATGACAAATTAAAGAGAAATAGGGCTTCATTCATCTTCAAAAAAGATATCTCAAGATCTGTCCTGATGTACAATGCTGTCAATGATAGAATAAAATCCATATGCCTACAAGGAAGGCTAGTTAATATGACTATTATTCAAATTTATACACCCAATACTAAGGCCACAAATGAAGATAGGGAAGATTTTTACCAACTCCTATAATCAGAAATAGATTGAACATGAAATCAGGATGTACTGGTAATTGCTGATGACTAGAATGCAAAAATTAAAAACAAAAAGGAAGGCTCAGTACTTGGAAATATGGCCTTGGTGATGGAAACAATGCTGGAGATCGCATGACAGAATTTTGTCATACCAATGATCTTTTCATTGCAAATACATTTTTTTCACCAGCATAAACAGTGATTATACACATGGAATTCACCAGATGGAACACATAGCAACCAAATTGACTAATTTGTGGAAAGAGACAATGGAAAATCTCAAAAGTCAGAACAAGACCAGGTGCTGATTGTGGATCAGACCATCAACTGCACATATGCAGGTTCAAACTGAAACTGAAGAAAATTAGAACAAGTGTATGAGAGCCAAGGTATAACCTTCCGTACATCCCACATGAGTTTAGAGACCACTTCAAAAATAGATTTGATGCATTAAATACTAATGATTGAAGATCAGAGGACATGTGGCATGATATCAAAGACATCATTCATAAGGAAAGCAAAAGGTTATGAAAAAGACAGGGGAAAAAGAAAAGACCAAATTACATGTCAAAAAAGACTGTGAAACTTGCCCTTGAACATTGAGCAGCTAAAGTAAAAGGAAGACATGATGAAGTTGAAGAACTAAACAGAAGATTTCAAAAGGCAGCTCAAGAAGACAAAATCAAATATTATAATGACATGCAAAGAGCTCGAGATAGAAAACCAAAAGGGAAGAACACACTCTGTTTTTCCCAAGCTTAAGGAATTGAAGAAAAAAATTCAAGCCTCGAGTGGCAATAGTGAAGGACTCTATAGGGAATATATTAGACGATGATGGAAACATCAAAAGAAGATGGAAGGAATACACAGTCATTATACCAAAAAGAATTGGGGGATGACCAACCATTTCAAGAGGTTGCATATGATCAGGAACCAATGGTACTGAAGGATGAGGTGGAAGCTTCCTGGAAAGAACTGGCAAAACACAAGGCTCTAGAATTGGTGGAATACCAATTGAGATATTTCAACAAACAGATGCAGCGGTGGAGGTGCTAACATGTTTATGCCAACAGATTTGGAAAACAGCTACCTGGCCAACTGACTGGAAAATATCCATCTTTGGATTTGGTTGGACAGGGGATCCAAGCAAATGTGGAAACTATCAAATGATATCATTATTATCACACACAAAATTTTGCTGAAGATCAAAAGTAATTACAGCAGTATATAGACAAGGAACTGCTGGAAAATCAAGCTGGATTCAGAAGAGGGCAGGGAACCAGGTACATCATTGTTGATGTCAAATGGATATTAGCTAAAAGCAGAGAATATAAGAAAGATGTCTATCTATGTTTTATCTCCTATACAAGGGAATGTGACTGTGGGGATCATAACAAATAATGAATAACACTGCGAAGAATGGGAATACCAGAGCACTTAATTGTACTCATGAAGAATCCGTAGGCAGTTGTTTGAACACAGCAAGGAAACACTGCCTGGTTTAAAGTCAAAAAAGGTGTGAGTCAGCTCAGTATCCTTTTACTGTACCTCTTCAATCTCTTTGCTGAGTTAATAATTCTAGAAGCTGGACTTTATGAAGAGGAGCAAGGCATCATGATTGGAGGAAGACTCATTAACAACCTACTTTATGCAGATGGCACAGCTCTGCTTGCTGAAAGTGAAGAGAATTTGAAACATTTATTAATGAAGATCAGAGAACATAACCTTTAGTATGGATTGTGCTTCAACATCAGCAAAACAAAAGTCCTTACAACTGGGTCCGTACACAGCTTCATGATAAATGGAGAAAAGATTGATGTTGCCTAGGATTTTGTTTTACTTGGTTCTATAATCAACACCCGTGGAAGCAGCAGGCAAGAAATCAAAAGATGCATTGCACAGGAAAAGCTGTTGTAAAAGACCTCTTCCAAGTGCTTAAAAGTAAAGATGTCACATTGAAGATGTAGGTGCACCTGACTCATGCCATGGTGTTTTCAGTTGCATCATATGGTTGTGAAAGATGGGCATTGAATAAGGAAGACAGGAGAAGAATTCATGCTTTTGAATTATGGTGCTGTAGACAAGTATTGAATATACTATGGACTGCCAAAAGAACCAACCAATCTGTCCTGGAAGAAGTGCAAGCAGAGTTTGTCTTCGAAGTGAGAATGGCTGGACTACATCTTACGTATTTTGGACATGTGGTCAGGAGAGACCATCCCCTGGAGAAGGATATCACATTTGAGAGAGTGACAGGTCAATGAAAACAAGGAAGATCCTCAAGTAGATGAATTGATACAGTGTCTACAACAATGAGCTTAACCATAAAAAAGATTGTGGCCTGGCTCAGAGTCAGGGAGTGTTTCAATCTGTTGTACATAGTATAGCTATGAGTTGGACCTGACTTGACAGCACCTAACAACAACAGCATGTTTTGTTTGCACAACACCAACACCTATTTCTCATCATTTTCAGCAAATTTACTTAAACCGATGCCATTCTAAGCTTCAGGAATCTTGTGAAAGCTTGTTGAACTCTGTTTATTTATATCATGGAAGAGCAGAATGGAGAATGAATGGTTGATTCACACAACCAGAAACTTTAACATCTGAATGTACATCATAAAACCTTGCTGTTGTTGTTATTGTTGTTAGGTGCTGTCAAGTTGGCATCTGACTCATAGCGATCCTGCGTACAATAGGTACACATTATTGTCAGTGCTTCTCTGCTGTTCATAGGGTTTTCAATTGCGGACATAAAACCTTACCATCAGGTAAAACCTCCTCAGTTTATGGACGTGGAAAATAAAGTCCCAGAATTTAAAGTTGACCTGATCAATTTGATAAGAATCTTGTTGTGATTTGAATAAAAAAAGTATTTTATTTTTTATTTTTCATTTTGGGAAGAATTCATTGATTTATTTTTAAAGATAAATTATTTTTAAATATATTAGCTCGTGTTTCTAATCACTGTGACTTTTTCTCTACATAGGAATTCTTATAGATCAAATGCTTATAAATAAAAAATAGAGCTCTTAATGAGAAAACATTGTCATAAATCTAGATAAAATAGGTAATAATCTTCTCTCCTTGTAAGCTGACCTATCAATGATGCATGGTATTTTCTTACAACACTTCTTTAATATGGTAGGAGACAAATCATAACAAATGCATTGCCTCCAACTAACCATCAATAATATTTTTCAGAATAATCTTTCAATGGGAATTCTGTTAAATAGTGAGAGGAATGAAATTGTACGCCATTCTCCACTGTAAATATTCTCAGTGCAAACACTATTAGCATGATATTCCTCCTCACTTTTCACCTTCATCTAAAGACTCTCATTTTTTGAGGACAAAGTGAAGAAACTGGGAAGGTTTCCAAGGAGCTTTGCTCTTTATGCGAAAGTCTGCTTAATTAGGTAAGCAAAACCCACTGTTGCAACTGCTCACATGCTTGGTCTAATGAAAATTAAATCTAAAATTATCACTGATTTTATGCTACAGAGCAGCGCTCATACTTTAATGTTTGAGATTCAAGGGGCCTTAATAAAATGTAAATTCTGATTTATGAGCTCTGGAAGTAGCCTGAGCTTCTGTAGTTCTAAAACCACATGCTTAGGTGAGGCTGATCCAGATTTACATTTTCAGTAGCAAAAGTACTCTTCTGTAGTCATTTTTATATTTCTGGAGCCTTTAAAAACCACTAGTGCTAGATATGTCCACAGCTATACCACCCTGGTGTCTGATCTCATCTGATCACTGAAGCCAATCAGGGTTTAGCCTGGTTATTCTTTGGATGGGCACTGTAGACCAGGTGCTGTAGACTTGGGAGATGGACCCAGCAGCCCACTCCCAATACAATGAGCCACTGAAAACCCTATGGATAGCAGAGAAGCACTGACATAGTGTCAGGCATGTCAGTGTTGGGGAACATTTTTGTTCTCTTGCACATAGAGTCATTATGAGTTGGACTCAACTCGATAGCACATAACAATAACAATAGCAGTGCTAGATGTGGTGGCAGAAACCTGTAGTTCCAGCTATTTGGGAGGCTGAGGCAGGAGGACCGCAAGTTTGAGGCCAGCATGCGAAACTTAGTAAGATCCTGTCTCAAAATAAATAAATACATGAATAATTAATTACATAAGATTAAAAAAAACAGTTCTGGCGTAGGGAGCCGTGATACCACTTCAATTACTTGACTTGGCTTACCTTGCACGGTCTTTGAGTTTCCATAGTATTTTTACATCATTTTAAATGCTCTAATTTATGAGCTTCATTGCTGTATGCAGAGGTAAATTATGACCAAACACTAGTTCAGAGGACTGACTTAACAGCTCCAGATTATGTAGAAGAGAGGTTACTTCCTCGCTTGCATGTTCTTATCCTTGAGAAGCGAAACCATGAAAGACAAGTGTCAACTCTCCCCCGTCAGCATTGTAAGACTAAAGGGACCACCTTGCAAAACGAGCAGAGGTCTTATGTCATGGTGATCTTCTGATGCTGAAGTGTATGAGCAGCTTTCCAAGTGAGGACTCTTATGACCTTTTACATGGAGAGAGCCTCTTTCCTTACGTTCCGTTGTTCCTAAGCTGTGTGACTATTTATTTTTTAATTGAAGTGCTCTGGCATATTACAGCAGCTGAGAGAAAAGCATCTTATTTAGAGTATGTGAGGACTTGAGACTTACAATGATAAATTCAGCTTAAAATCTTCCTGCCTTTGCAGATGGTAGTTTATAGCACATTAGCTAATACACCAATTCAAGATGACTGTCCCAATACTCATATTGTGTGTTTTGGCGACATAACTGTTCTTAACACTAAACAACTATATCAAGAACAAAGACAAGAAGCATCTGTAAAGGTAGCGGAGAGACGGCATTCTAATCCCAGAGGTGGCAATAAACGGATTGTGCATGTCCTCTCCCAAGCAGATATACTGTCACTTAGCACTACAGTTTGGCAGAAATAATTTATGGAAACAAACATGTCAGAGTCCAGAGGAAGAAATCCATTGCACTGAAAGAACATGACATGCATGCAATTTTTCCCACATTCACGGTTCTTTTGATCCACTGAGAGGTGAATTATCATATCATTTGAATTCTTGTTAGGATCATTCATGACAAACAGAATGTCGGCATCTCGATGTGTTTTACAAATTTGAGAGAGATTTAAGTGATGGAAAAAACAAAGGCATCCCTTCTTCCTCTGTTAACACATCCAGGAGACCTTGGCTCAAATTCTGGCCTTGTTGTTAGGTGCTATCAAGTAAAGTTCGACTCATAGTGACCCTACGTGCCGTGGAACAAAACACTCCCCAATTCTGTGCCAAGCATATGATCTTATTTATGTTTAAACCCATTGTTGCAGACACTGTGTCAATTCATCTGGTGGAGGGTTTTCCTTTTTTTCGCTGACCTGCCACTCTCCCAAACATGATGTCTTTCTCCAGGGATTGGTCTCTCCTAACTACATGTCTGAAGTATGTAAGATGCAGTCTAGCCATCCTTGCTTCCAAGGAGCACTCTGGTTGCCCTTCCCCTAGGACAGATCTGTTGGTTCTTTTGGCAGTCCATGGTATATTCTATAATCATCTCTAGCACCATAATTTAAAAGCATCAATTCTTCTCCTGTCTCCCTTGTTCAATGTCCAGCTGTCACAACCATATGATGTGACTGAAAACACCATGGCATGGGTCAGGCACACCTTCATCTTCAATGTGACATCTTTACTTTTCAATACTCTTAAGAGATCTTTCCCCATATCTTTCCCCAAAGCAATGCGTCTTTTGATTTCTTGACTGCTGCTTCCATGGGTGTTGTTTGTAGACCAAGTAAAGCAAAATCATGGACAACCTCAATCTTTTCTCCATTTATTGTGAAGTTGCATAGTGACCCAGTCGTAAGGATTTTTGTTTTGTTGATGGTTACTCACAATCCATACTGTAAGCTATGTTCTTTGATCTTTATTAGTATATGATTTAAATCCTCTTCACTTTCAGCAAGCAGAGTTGTGTCATCTGCATAACACAGATTGTTAATGAGTGTTCCTCCAATCCTAATGCCACATTCTTGCTCATAAAGTCCAGCTTCTCGGATTATTTGCTCAACATATAAATTGAACAGATATGGTGAAAGTATGTACCCCTGATGCACAATTTTCTCAACCTTAAACCAGGCAGTGTTTCCTTGTTCTATTCAAACAACTGCCTCCTGGCTCACATACAGATTCCTCACAAGTACAAGTAGGTGCTCTGGTATTCCTTTTTTTTTTTTTTTTTGCGGTATCTGTGGTTGAACCCAGGGCCTCACGCCTGCATGCTCTGCAAGTGCTGGACCACTGAGCTGCACCCCCAGCCCAATTTTTACTTTTTGAGACAGGGTCTCACTAAGTTATGAAGACTACCTCTGGTCTTGAACCAGCTGCCTCCCAAGCCACTGGGATTACAGGCATATACCACCATGCCCAGCAGTACACCCATTTTTTGAAGTATTATCCATAATTTGTTATAATCTACATAGTCAAATCCCTTTGCATAGTCAATAAAGCATGGACAGACATCTTTCTCATATTCTCTGCTTTTGGCTAAAATCCACCTGGCATCAGCAACAATGGCCCTAGTTGCCTGCCCTCTTCTGAATCTGGCTTGATTTTCTGGCAGTTCCCTATCTCCATACCACTGCAGTCACTTTTGAATGATCTTTAGTAAAATTTTGCTTGTGTGTGATATTAATGATATTGTTCAATAATTTACACATTCAGTTGGATCACCTTTCTTGGGAATAGGCACAAATATAGATCTTTTCCAGTCAGTTGGCCAGGTAGCAGTTTTCCAAATCTGTTAGAATAAGTATGTTAACACCTCCAGTGCTGCATCTGTTTGTTGAAACATCTCTATTGGTATTCCATCAATTCCCTGAGCCTTGTGTTTCACCAGTTCCTTCAAGGCAACTTCCACTTCATCTTTCAATACCATTGGTTCCTCTTCATATGCAATCTCTTGAAATGGTTGGTCATCTGCCAATTTTTTTTTGTATAGTGACTCTGTGTATTCCCTCCACCTTCTTTTGATGTTTCCTGCATCATTTAATATTTTACCTGTAGAATCTTTCACTATTGAGTTTCAAGCCTTGAGTTTTTTTCTTTACTTGCTTAGGCTTGAGAAAAACAGTATGTTCTTCCCTTTTGGTTTTCTGTCTCCAGCTCTTTGTACATGTCATTATCATACTTGATTTTGTCTTCTTGAGCTGCCTTTTGAAATCTTCAGTTTAGTTCCTTAACTTCATCATGTCTTCCTTTTATTTTAACTGCTCAATGTTCGAGGGCAAGTTTCAGAGTCTCTTTTGATGTATAATTTGGTATTTTCTTTTTTTCCTGTCTTTTAAATAACCTTTTGCTTTCTTCATGAATCTTACCATTGATGTCAAGCCACAACTTGTCTGGTTCTTCTATCATTTGTGTCTAATGCATTAAATCTGATCTTGAGGTGGTCTCTGAACTCAGGTGGATATACCCAAGGTCGTCCCATGGCTCTCGTACACTTGTTCTAATTTTCTTCAGTTTCAGTTTGAACTTGCATATGAGAAGTTGATGGTCTGATTCACAGTCAGCACCTGGTCTTGTTCTGACATTTGATATGGAGCTTTTCCATCATTTCTTTCCACAAATATAATCAGTTTTCTTCCTATATGTTCTATCTGGCGAAGTCCATGTGTATAGTGAGTGTTTATGTTGGTGAAAAAATGTATTTGCTATGAAAAGGTTTTTGGTCTGACAAAATTCTTTCACGTGATCTCCAGCATTGTTTCTGTCACCAGGGCAGTATTTTCTAACTATTGAGCCTTCTTCTTTGTTTCCAACTTTTGCATTCAAGTCACCAGTAATTATCAGTATGTCCTGATTGCATGTTTGATCTATTCAGATTGCAGAAGCTGGTAGAAATCTTCCCTATCTTCATTTGTAGCCTTAGTGTTGGGTGCATACATTTGAATAATAGTCATATTACCTTGCCTTCCTTGCAGACATATGGATATTATTCTATCACTAATAGCATTGTATTTCAGGACAGATCTTGAGATGTCTTTTTTGATGATAAATGCAACCCCATTTCTCTTTAGTTTGTTATTCCCAGCATAGTAGACCATATGATAATCTGACTCAAAATGGCCCATGCCAGTCCATTTCAGTTTACTGATGCCTAGAATGTCCATGTTTATGTGCTCTATTTCTATTTTAATGACTTCTAATTTTCCTAGATTCATACTATATACATTCCATGTTTCAATTATTAATGTATGTTTACAGTTGTTTCTCCTCATTTTGAGTCATGCTACATCAGCAAATGGAGGTCCCTGGGTCCATTTCCATCATCCAAGTAGACTCTAAGGAGGCAACTCTTCCCCAGTAGTCTTTTGAGTGCCTTCCAACCTCAGGGGGCTCATTTTCTGGCACTATGTCTGACAATGTTTCTTTGCTATACATAAGTTTTTCAATGTCTAGTTGTTTTGGGACTGGTTTGTCAGGTCCTACTCCCTGGTCTGTCTTAGTCTGGAAGCTCAGCTGAAACCTCTCCACCACGGATGACCCTGCTGGTATCTGAGATACCAGTGGCATAACTTTCAGTCTCATGGCAACAAGCAAGACCCCACAGTGTGGCAAACTGACAGATGTGTGGGGGAGTTCTGGCATACACTCCTGATTTCCAAACCTACAGGGCAGTTTTGTATAAAATATCCATAAGGTATGCATGAAAGTTGATATTGTAAAGAATACATCACAAGAATGGAGAGAAGCATTTTGAAATAATTACTCTACTCTATATTTATAAGTAACTTACTGACCTTAGAGACAAAATGACTTATAATAAGCTTTGTGTGTGATAGCTAAAATAGTTAAGTCTGCTACATAGAAAATAGAAGCACATCCATGACCAGAAACTCCACTTCTTGGAATCCACCAAGAAAATCATTTCTTTACACTTGATCTACTGAGAAGCAATGAATCATTTGTTTAAATGAGAGCATTTAAATATGTTTCGTTACAGTGCTATTTATAATGATGTAAGTATGCAGATCACTTACTTACAAGTCCATTTTTGTAATAGAGAAATATTCAGTGGTTAAGGAGGAAGTTGAAAAGTAAAAAGGAGTTCATGCAAATATTATTGAGTGATTAAAAACAAAATCCAAATATTTTCATACTACTATACACTTTTCTGTGAACACATATGAAGTAATACTATATACTTTTTATTTTGTATATAGTAATGTTTTCTTCATACTAATCCATGAAACTGATAATTATATGTTCTTATGAGTTAGTTCCCCAGGATGGGATTTAGCTCAGTTGGTAGAGTGTCCCTCTGCAGTCTATGAGGTCACGGGTTTGATTCCCAGCACTGCAAAAATGGGAGAAGGATGTGGCAATCCACTCCTGAGGCAATCCCAAAACAATCAGCCATTGAAAACCCTGTGAGGGTGGGAGGGGGGGAAGCATAAGGGAGGGTAGGGGGTAACCCATATGAATAATGTGTATCAAAATGCATATATGGAAATGTCACAATGAAAAGCATGTCAAAATGAAACACATTAAGGTGTACATTAAAAATTTCTAAAAAAAAAAAAAAAGAAAAGAAAAAAAAGAAAAAGAAAACCCTGTGAGGGTGGCTATGAGTTGGACACAACTTGACAGCACCTAATAACAACAGCAACATGAGTTAATTCAGAATAAACCTGTGCAGATATAAATGAGTCCATGAGGGAAATATTTCATGGTAATTTAAGAATTTGAGTCAGACCCAAACTTTACTATATATATCACTTTGGAAAAGGTATTTGAGATCTTCAAAGATGTGCCTTCGTTTCTTTATATGTAAGATGAGAGCAATAACAGAGGATTACATTAGTTACCATATTTGAACCAAAAATGTCTTCAATTCTAAGATGTACTATTAAGACAGAGCACTAATTTCAAACATGTCAAAATGGGAAACATGAGCATCTTCAAATGGAAAGACATTTCATATATAAAACACTAACAAGGAGGGCTTAATTTACCTTGGTTATTACATGCCGAATTCTTCATTTTATTGCTATTAAAATTAATAAAATATCAATGGAATAAGATAAAGAGAGGTAACCAACATATTGAGTCTTTCTGTGACTTCAAACATGTTTTTATTTCAAGAAACCATGAAATGGCCCCTAACTACTCCTATTAGGTATCCTCACAAGCAGGTCTGCTGATATGTCAGCTATAAAAATCAGTCAGCATTAGCGGAGTTAATTTTCTTAGGTTCATCCATTGCAAATCCCAGTTCCTTCAGCATCTGACATGGCAGCTCATGCATTCCACTGGAGGCCCCTTAAGAAAATCAGCTTTATTAATTTACTACTAAAAATAGTTTATAATCCAGAGCAAACAAGAACTGTTACAACATCACAGCTGCGTTTCCCGTGAACCATTGCGGAGGCTCTCCAGACTCAATTATCACTAGCACTCTGTTGTGCTTTATAGTTCTATGGGAAGGTCAGGTTAAATTAATTAACTTTAAATAACTACCAAAGTCTGCGTGCCACCACTGTCATCCTCCTGCTCTAACACGTTTCTGGGATGTGCCTGCTCCCTCGAATCAAAGTCCCAGAGCACGAGTCACATACTGAGGGCGTCTGCTCTTGCATTGATTTCTTTGCTGGATCAGAATTCCAGGCAACTGTGCTTTTATGACCCTACTTCAGGTTACAATAGATATTGGAGCCCAGTGTTTGCGGGGTTGATGCTCAATTTCATAGAGTCAGAGCGGCGTAGTTAGTGAAGTGCCTTTTCCTCCACAAACTGAAAAAGCATCTAAAATGACCTTGTTTAGTGAGTCAAGGAGTGTTGCTGTTCCACATGACGAGCTCTGCCTTCCCGCTGTATGGGTCACTTAGGGCAGGAGAATAAACCTGATCCCATGTCACTTAAAACCCCTCGGGAGCTCCCAATCCTGGTGTTTTATTGCAAATGCAAATGGATCATAGAAATTAAACTGAGCTTTAATTGTGTGAACAGTTGCTCTTAATCCTTTCTTGCAATGGGGGAAAGGCTGGAAAGAAATGCTTCTCTGGTTAATGGGCAAAGGCATAATGTAAACAATGATTCTTTGGAAGATTAGCGATCCTAAAGAAAGCAATTAGAAAGAGGAAGAACATTTAGACAGAAGCTAATGCTTAGTAGCTTGCAGCAGGGTGAAGCTGTGAAGAATTTTATTTCTGCCTCAGATGGAATCCTTTCAAAGCCTTTGTACTACAAAACAGGAAAATTGAGATTTAGATGATTCCAGCTGATTAAAAAAAATTGCCCAAAACATGAAAAAATGCATCCAAATTCTTATGCTATTTTCTACTTATAAACTCATTATTGGAAAGCTGTTTTGTTCCCCGTGTATGCCCAGCACCTATCACAAGGCCTGAGACATAGTAGGTGCTCAAAATATCCTAAATGTTAGGTGGCTGAAGAGATAAATGAATGGATGAGAAAGTAAGTCAGTTTTTAAAGTAATTCTTGGGGAAAAGAATAAATAAATAAATAAGTATATTGCTCTTTCATTTTCTTGAAGACAAGTGCTTGGTTAATTTATATAAATAGATAAAAATTCCTTAGGCAGTCAGTAGCTCCTTAGTGATCCCAAAAATAATGCCAAGAGTATTTGACCATCCCATCTTGGCCAGGATTAACAGGGACCATCACTAAGAGGTTCCTCTGTTATATAAGTAATAGGACAGAGGGAATAATGAGTCACCAGATTTGGAACAAAAAGTTCTTCCACTTCTGAGATCCGTCTTTTGTCAAATCGCATACCTTATTTTTATCCCTCAGTATTTTTGTGTTTTTTGGTGTGTGCTCTTTACATTCATAAGGTACACACAATATCTATTCTTAACATCACAGCATAAATTGTTACATTGTGTGACAAAGTGTTTGAAAGACTATAAAGCAATAGGTCAAAATCCAACTCTGCTGAAGTAAGGTACTCATTTCTTCTCTTTTTAATCTCTCATTTGTGGAGAATGAATGTGTTCAAATATCCACATGCCAGTGTCACAACAATGATATATGGAAATCAAGATGTATAAATGCCCTGTCTTAATTTCTGTCCTGACCTCTTCATGCAGCTGCAGGAAACTGCTGACCAGCCCAGACTGCCAAACATACTCTTTGAGAAGTGCGGCCAATAAAGGGTTGTACAAGTAGACCTGAGATTATGATGATGGCAGTGTTGGGGATGATAACAGTAACAATGACACTGTTACTACTTATCGAAGCGGGCCCAGTGATGGATATGGGAGGCAGCATCAGATTTGACCTAGTTGAGGCGAAGTGAGAGGATGTGCTACATACAAGAAATCCTGAGCAAAGGAGCGATGAGGGTCACAGGGCAGCATCCACACTGTTTTGCACTGGAGCAGATTGGGTATCTTCAGATGATAAACTGGACTCAGGTCTTAAAGGATACTCGGGTTTCAATAGATTAATGAACAGTCTGACCTGGTGGTTAGGGATGTTACATTTGATAGCTTCTGGTAGAATCAATTAAAGTACCAAGGACATTTAGTGTTCAACACATGTAGCAAAAAGAGCCTAAATTATTGAGTACAATGGAATTCAATGGGAGTGAAAATACAATCAAAGAGGATCTGATGGAAGTTATGATTTAATTCGCAGTTGGGGAGAATGAGGAAGGGGAAAGAGTGAGAGATTATGCAACCACAAAAATGAGTACTAGACGTTCTAACTAGAGCAATAAGGTAAGAAAAAGAAATAAAGAGGCATCCAAATCAGAAAAGAAGTAAAATCATTTCTATTCACAGATGACATGATATAATATGTACAAATTCTACATGTTCCATACAGAAAAATCCCTGTTAGAACTAATAAATCAATTCAGAAAAACTACAGGTTGCACTGTGGAAAATCCACATGCAAAAAATCAATTGTGTTTCTATACATTAATAACAATCACCCTAAAAAGAAAACAATCCCATTTAAATTAGTATCATAGAGGATGAAATGTTTACAGGCTTAATTAAGGAGACAAAGCATTTTTACAATGAAAACTATAAAACATTACTAAAAGAAATTAAAGGGCTGGGGTTTAGCTCAGTTGGTAGAGCACTGCTCTGCTCTTTCTGAGGTACTTGATTCAATCCCCAGCAGTGCAAAAATGCACCCTATTCTGAATCCAGCTTGATTTTCCAGCATTTCCATGTTTATATACTGCTGTGGTTGCTTTTGAATGATCATTAGTCAAATTTTGCTTATATGTGATATTAATGATTCAATACTTTCCACATTTCATTTGATCCCCTTTCTTGGGAATAGGTACAAATATGGATCTCTTCCAGTCAGGTAGAGATAGCTGTTTTCTGGCCAGGTAGCTGTTTTCTAAATGTTTTGGCATAAGCAAGTAAGCACCTCCAGCACTGCATCTGGTTGTTGAAACATCTCTATGGGTATTCAGTCAATTCCTGGGACCTTGCATTTTGCCAATTCCTTCAAGGCAGCTTCTACTTCGTCCCTCAATACTATTGGTTTCTAATCATATGCAACCTCTTGAAATGGTTGAGCATCCACCAATTCTTTTTCGTATGATCACTCTATGTGTTCCTTCCTCCTTCTTTTGATGTTTCCTGCATCTTTTAATAGCCTATAGCTGTAGCTCTGTGGCATTCGATCCCATCAGATCTTGGAAGCTAAGCAGGGTCGGGCCTGGTAAGTGCTTGGATGGGAGACCGCCAGGGAACATCAGGTGCTGTAGGCTTGGGAGACGGACCTAGCAATCCACTCCCAAAAATCAATCTGCCATTGAAAACCCTATGAACAGCAGAGAAGCACTGATAATAGTGTTTTTCCTGTTGTACGCAGGGTCACTATGAGTCGGATACCGACTCGATGGTACCTAACAACAACAAGCATCATTTAATATTTTCTGTGTAGAATCTTTCACTATTGCCATTCAAGGCTTGAATTTTTTCTTCAGTTCCTTAAGCTTCAGGAAAACAGAGCATATTCTTCCCTTTGGTTTTCTTTTGGTTTTCTGTCTCCAGCTCTAGGACATTATGTTTGGGAGAGTGGCAAGTCAATTAAAAGGAAGACCATCAGCTAGATGGATTGACACATTGTCTCCAACAATGGGATTAAACATAAATAAGATCGTGTACCTGGCACAGAATTGGGGAGTGCTTTGTTCTCTAATATTAATGTGCACATACAAATGCAGATTTTAAACAGTATAGAGATTTCAGAAAACAAAAATTAAAAAGAGAATTACCTTATGATCCAATAATCCTATTTCAAGAGATTTAGAAAAAAAGTTGAAATCAAGATCTTGAAGAGATACTTGCATACCCATGTTAATCGTAGCATTATTCATAGTAGCCAGGAGATGGAAACTAAGTGCCTAGTAAAAGATGGATGGATAAATAAATTCTAATATATACAGACCATATACAATACGCAATGATATGGTTGGGCCATGGAGATATAATTCTCAGTGAACTAAACCAGTCACAAAAGGACAAATAGTGCATGGCCCTGCTTATAAAACTTATCTAAATTAGTCAAAGTCACCAAAGCAGAAAGTAAAATGTTGATTTCCAGACACCAAGGTTAGGTGGAAATGGGAAGCTGCTGATAGATGAGTATAAAGCTTTACCATGCAAGATGAACGCATTCCAGAGATCTGCTCTGCAACATTATGTTTAGAGTTAGGAATACTGTTCTTTATTCATAAAAATTGAAGAGAGGAGTCTTATGGTCTGTATTTTTTACCATAATAAAATAGAAAGTATAGTACTAAGTACTGAACAGCAATGCAGGGAACAATAGAGTACATTATACATGACAATAGGCAAACAGTTGTGACTCTGTCTTGGCCCTGCCTCTTATGAGCTGTGTATTGTTTTGCATAGTTTATTTCAATTTTATGAGATGAGTTAATCTGTAAACTGACTTTAACAATCTATACTCCATGGTGTCATTGTGATATTGAGTCTGTGTGTTTGTATACACACATATATCTCCCAGGTTATTGTCGTTAGGTGTTATGGAGTTGGTGTCCAACTCATAGGATCCTATGTACAACAGGCTGAACACTATTGTCAGTGC
Source organism: Pedetes capensis (assembly GCA_007922755.1). Lineage (NCBI taxonomy): Eukaryota > Metazoa > Chordata > Mammalia > Rodentia > Pedetidae > Pedetes > Pedetes capensis. The sequence goes on from VMDO01005593.1 coordinate 74,629, forward strand.
TTCTCTGCTATTCATGGGGTTTTCTATGGCTGATTGTTTTTTGGGAGTGGGTTGCCAGGTCCTTCCAAGCCTACAGCACCTGGTGTTCCCAGTCCGTCTCCCATCCAAGTACTAACCAGGCCCGACCCTGCTTAGCTGCTGAGATCTGATAGGATTGGATGCCACAGGGCTATGGCTGCAGGCTGTATCTCACTTGGTGAGCATTCATTACCACATTGTATGCTGCCTGAACACAAATATACACTTGAATATCTATGTGTCTAATCCACTGCCTTATACTCCTATTATCTAGCTATCTATAATATATATATATATCCTTTTTCATTCCAAAAATGTTTAATGTTCATAGAATCAATCTGATATAGACAGGATAAACTTTGAAAGAGAGAATTAGACTAAATTGTTTGCACAGTGACCTTGATATCACCTGGATATCTTGTTACATAAATTAACAGGCAGGAAATAGTGTAAGAGTTGGGTCATCCTATCTTGGATGCACATTGCAGCCACTCAACTGTAAATATAAGTTAAGACTGTTTGGGGAGAACCCTCTGTTATTAATACTGGCATTATCAGCTGTATACTCTCAATACTGCAGATTATATGCATCCAAGTGCATCTTTGGAGAAAACATTATCAAGATGGTATAGTAGTGACTGCTGAATTTGCTGATGATGGATAGTTCTGCTTGTTCATGCTTCTGTCCCTTCAGAAGTTTAGGTTTGCAAGCTCAGCCATTTTGCCACCAGTAAATTGCAGCCATGTCATTATGATCTCAGAGTCTGAATAGTAAGGCTTTACTGAGGCATGGTAACCATTTAAGTTCATAAAGGTGGTCTATAAAACCACCCTCTCTAAAGATTGCTAGGTGGAGTGCTACATTTTAAACTCCTGCCCCTCAGAACCTGTTGCTATTGCATAAGAACAGCATCGTCTTACTTGTTTATTTAGAATGCCTTCAATATCTTCAGTAGATCTCATTGTTTAAAAAAATCCTACAGATCGGGTTCCAGTTGTGCAAAGTGCTAGGAATATAGACATAAAAGATTTTGCAATCTAGTGTCTCATGCACTATGGGAAATATACCTACAAACGTGCAAATAAAAATCAGCCTGGTAAGGTTGTATTGTAAAAGGTAGTGATTGCTGCATGTATTTAGTAATACATCTATGCCAATCAATTTCTATCGTTATGTATATGCTTACACGTTTATAACTCGTAAATGGTATGCTCTAATACTAATGTGCGTATACAAAAGCAGATTTTAAACAGTATGATATAAAATATAAATCACATTTTAAAATACATGTACCTATATATGAAATGTTTTATCAAATTTTCTCATTAATGAAAATTATGGCGTAATCTCAAAGTACACTTCTAAGTTCAAGGCTTTTTTTAAGGAAATCATTGGTTCCAACAGGTCCTAATCAAATTAATCTCTCACAAAGATGCATAAATCCAATATAAGATGCAACCGTTTACTCTATCACTAAATCATTCTACTCATTTGCTGCTTCATACACTGGTCCATTCAAACCATTTCAGTGATGGTGGAGGGGACCTTGAAGAAGATGAAAGGATTAACCTTGTGAATCTGACAAGAATGTTCTAGGTGGAGGGGCCAGTGTGTGCAAGGACCTGGCATAACAGCATGACCTTTGGTTCAAAGACTAGAGATGGCCCAATATTGCTAGAATAAAGCAAGCAAGAGTTGTCCTGGGAGATGAGATCATAGAGTTGGGAAGGGGCTTTAGGCAGATTACTGAGGTCCTGAAAGCAATCACTGGTCAGATGGTGGGAATAAGCTTTTCATTTTTAGCAGAGAAATGGCATGAGCTACGTTATATTTTAATGAATATCCTTCTGGCTACTCTTTGAAGAATAAACAATAAGATTAAGAGGGAATCTAGGAAGACCTACTAGGAGGTGAGAGAGATGGCTTTGACAAGAAGGGTGGGGAAATGAGGTCTGGCCAGGTTCTGAATATAGGATGCAAAAGGAATACTCAGAAGTATTACTTTAAAAAGCAGTGGCATGCTAGGAAATTCTAATAGCCAGCTCCTATGGGCAAAATGGTGTGTGTATTCGTGCATGTGTGCTTGCTTGTGTGTGTGTGTGTGTGTGTGTGTGTGTGTGTGTGTGCATGTGTGTGTGAGTCATTCTGATGTACATGAAAGATTGGTAACAGTGGCAGAATAAACAAGAAATGTATATGGGTGGCTGCTGCCCTATTAAGGACACTACACACAAGGACTTGTTAGGTGCTATCAAGTTGGTGTCTGACTCATAGAGACCCTGTGTACAACAAGTGGAACAGTGTTGCTACTGCTTCTCTGCTATTATAGGGTTTTCAATGGCTGATGGTGTTTTTGGGAGTGGGTTGCTGGGTCCTTCTCCCAACCCTACAGCACCTGTTGTTTCCAGGTGGTCTCCCATCCAAGTAGTAACCAAGCCCGACTCTGCTTAACTTCCAAGATCTGAAGGGATCTGATGCCACAGTGGTATGGCTGCATGCCACAAAGACATTATGAACCCCATATTACAAGCTCTAAAGTCAGTGACCAGATATGATAGTACTGTTTCTTACCTGAATCCTACTTATGCGCATGCTATAGAGAAAGTAACAACATGAATTTACTTTTTCAATGATCCAGTTCAGATAACCCCAGTGAGTGGAAAGGTCTCCATGTCTTGAATCAAGTCTTTCTGTTAGGATATGGAAACCAAAGCTAGGGCTTGCCCTTTACCCCAGGACTAAAACTAAAAACAGAATTTTTAAATGATCCAGCAACCCCACTTCTGGGTTTGTAAGCAAAGGAATTGAAATCAGTATATCAAAAATGCATGTGCGCGCCTGTGTTTATTTTAGCATTATTCATAATAGCCAAAATATGGAAACAACCTAAGTGCCCATAAGTGGATGAATGGTTAAAGAAAACACAGATGGGCTGGAGGATACTTTGTTGAGTGAAATAAGAAAAACACAGGAGAAAAAATGCTTCAAATTCTCGTTCATACATGGAAGCTAAAATAGTTGATTTCATTGCAGAGTAGAATACTGGCCCCTAGATTTTAGAAAGGGAAAGGGACTGGTGGTAGGAGATGCAGGGAGGTTGAATGTTGTTGTTGTTGTTAGGTGCCGTCGAGTCGAGTCCAACTCATAGCGACCCTATGTACAGCAGATTGAAACACTTGCCGATTCTGTGCCAGGCACACAATCTTATTTATGTTTAAACCCATTGTTGCAGACACTGTGTCAATCCATCTGGTGGAGGGTTTTCCTCTTTTGCGTTGACCTGCCACTCTCCCAAACATGATGTCCTTCTCCAGGGATTGATCTCTCCTGACTACATGTCCGAAATATGTAAGATGCAGTCTGGCCAGTCTTGCTTCCAAGGAGCACTCTGGTTGCACTTCTTCTAGGACAGACTTGTTGGTTCTTTTGGCAGTCCATGGTATATTCAATAGAGGCCTCCAGCAACACAATTCAAAAGCATCAG
>VMDO01005593.1:78231-110302 GCA_007922755.1 Pedetes capensis
GAAAATACCATGGCATGAGTCAGACGCACCTTCGTCTTCAATGTGACATCTTTGCTTTTCAATACTCTAAAGAGATCTTTTGCCACAGCTTTTCCTAGAGCAATGTGTCTTTGGATTTCTTGACTGCTGCTTCCACGGGTGTTGATTATAGAGCCAAGCAAAGCAAAATCTTGGACAACCTCAATCTTTTCTCCATTTATTGTGGAGTTGCATGCTGACTCAGTTGTAAGGATTTTTGTTTTGTTGATATTTAGTTGTAACCCATATTGAAGGCTATGATCTTTGATCTTCATCAGTAAATGTTTTAAATCCTCTTCACTTTCAGCAAGCAGAGTTGTGTCATTTGTATAATGCAGGTTGTTAATAAGTCTTCCTCCAATCTTGATGCCACGTTCTTCCTCATAAAGTCCAGCTTCTCAGATTATTTGCTCAGCGTATAAATTGAAGAGATAGGGTGAAAGTATAAAGCCCTCACACACACCTTTCAAAACTTTAAACCAGTCTGTGTTTCCTTGTTCTATTTGAACAACCGCCTCCTGGTTCATGTACAGATTTCTCATGAGCACAATTAGGTGTTCTGGTATTCCCATTTTCTGATGTGTTATCCATAATTTGTTATGATCCACACAATCAAATGCCTTTGCATAGTCAATAAAACATAGATAGACATCTTTCTGATATTCTCTGCTTTCAGCTAATATCCACCTAACATCAGCAATGATGTCCCTGGTTCCCCGCCCTCTTCTGAATCCCATTTGATTTTCCAGTAATTCCCTGTCTATATACTGCTGCAGTTGCTTCTGGATGATCTTTAGTAGAATTTTGCTGGTGTGCGATATTAATGATATTGTCTGATAGTTTGCACATTCAGTTGGATCCCCCTTTTGGGAATAGGCACAAATATGGATCTCTTCCAAATACAGTTCCATATTGTTACTGTTGTTGTTAGGTGTCACCCAGTTGGGTCCAACTTATAGAGACTCTACGTAGAGCAGAACAAAACACTACCCAATGTGTGCCATGCACACGGTCTTTTTCTATGGTTGAGTCCATTGTTGCAGCTGCTGGGTTTCTTTTCATTTTGAGCCATGCCTCATCAGCAAGAGGAGGACCCAGGGGCTTTACCCCATTCCTATCATTAAGGTCCACTATCCTTTGAGGGGCTTGCAGCTGTACCACTCTGGTGTCTGATCTTTTCAGATCTCAAAAGCTAATCACAGTCAGACCTGGTTATACTTGGACGAGAGAACACCTGGGAACACCAGGAGCTGTAGGCTTGGGAGAAGGACCCAGCAAGCAAGTCCAAAAAACAACCAGCCATTGAAAACCCTATGAATAGCAGATAAGCACGACAATAGTGTTTTGCCTGTTGTATGTAGGGTCACTATGAGTTGGACTCCAACTCAACGGCACCTAAAAACATACTTTGAGGAGAGAACTTTTCCCTATTCACCTTTTGAATGCCTTCCAGCCTAAGGGGGCTCATTTTCTGGCACTATATTTGACAGTGTTTCTCTGCTCTTCATATGGTGCTCAATAGCTAATTGTTTTGGGAGTAGGCTGCTGGGTCTTCATGCCTAGTCTGTCTTACTCTGGAAACTCATGTGAAACCTGTCCACAATGGGTGGCCCAGCTGGTATCTGAAATACTGATGGTGTAGCTCTCAGCATCCCAGCAATATGCAAGTCCCTACAACACAACAAACTGACAGACATGTGGGGGTACAGTAACATGTTGTTTTTGTTAGGTGCTGTCGAGTTAAATCCTACTCATAGTGACCCTCAAATACATAGGAGGGATAAATTCTGACATTCTGTACCACAAGGCAACTATAACTCACAACTATTTATCATGTATTTTATAAATAACTAGAACAGATGAGTTTGAAAGTTCCCTACCCAAAGAAATAATAAATGTTAAATGTTTAAGAAAAAAATAAATGCTAATTACTCTGATATGATCCCTGTATATATAAATCAAAATGTCAGAAATACCTCGTGTGTGTGTGTGTGTGATATGTTGGTTAAAAAGAACAAAAGAATGTCAGTTACAAAAGAAAATGTGATGTATTTACACAATGGAAGAAAATTCTGTCATTGGAGATAATGTGGATGGAACTGGAGGACATTATGCTAAGTGAAATGAGCCACGCACAGAAAAATAAATATCATATGATTTCACTTAGATGATGAATCTAAGAAAGTAAATCACATAAAACCAGAGAGCAAACCTGAAGTGACTCCAGGCTGGTAAGTAGGAAGAAGGATAGGAAAAGAGAAGATGGTGATCAAAAGTATAAAGTTTAATTTAGAGCAGAGGAATAAATCTTAATGATCTATTACACAGCCTGGAGACCACACTTCATAATAACGTATTATATATTATATTCAAGATTGCTAAAAATAGATTTTTAACATTCTCATCAAAAAATTGATAATTCAGTGAGGTGATGGATATATTAGTTATCTTGACTGAATCTTTCTTTCATGTATAACTACTTCAGAAATCATGCTGTATTCCATAAATACATATGAACATGTCAATCAAAAAAATTTAAAAGTTAAAAAATGAATTAATCAGTGTCTGTGTACCCTACTTTGAATGCCCAGGTATTATTGGAATTATGGCTACTGTCAATTGTGACATTTGTCAGAAAGCATGTAAACTTTATGTTGGGGAAAATAATTCCTATTATATTTAGCTATTCATCACTGAAGTTCTCCTCAAATCTATATCTGTAATCTTACTTAGGGTATTTTTTTTTGATTGTCCAAATCTTACAACAGAAATGTGTATTTTGTTCATTTGAAAGGGCTTTAAAAAAAATTCCACAATAGGTAATAAATGATTTGAGTTTTACTATCTTTACTCATAAATCCTTCTTTTACCAATTTTGAGCTTATCAGTCTTCAATGAAGTCAAAGAAAATTTTGTCCTATTGCTAAGTTGCAATTCTGTATTGAAGAGATCTACACCTACTTTTGTGTTGGGGTTTTAGCTCTAGCCCGGCTAAGATTAGAGCCAAACCTACAACATAACAAGTTGGCCGGTGGCGTAAATGAAGGACTTCGGGAGACCTTCAGATGGTAAAACAGGGTAGGTAAGGTTTATTGGGTGCTCCCCTGATGGAGAGCAAGGAGCAAGCAGCCCCTATAGAGCAGAGCTCTATGCCCTTTAAGTGCTGGCCCTAAGCCTGTAGCATAGAATGCTGCAGGCTGAGTGCTGGTACAGCTCAGCCTTAAAGGCACAGCCACAGCCACTGGTGTTCCGTGGAGGTCAGTTGGTCTTGCCTCTCGAGGCTTGCCTTCTCTACCTCCCTCCTTCCCAAGGATGGGAGGAATTGGGAGGCTCTTCATGGCTTGCTAGAATCCTTCAGGTCTTTGGGGCCCCTGTGCTTGATCCTGCCGGCTTGCTTGTAGGTCTTGCTGGAGTAGGGAGCGCTGGTCCAGGTGATGGGGTTCAGGTAGCAGCTGAAGGACAATCAGAGAGGTGAGGGTGAAGGGGGTCCAGAAGCCCTACTTTTATAGGTTCCTGGAGGGGTCACATGGTGGGATTTAGCCAATCAGGGCACACACCTGACAGGTACAGTGGGTAAACTGACATACCTGCCAGGTGGGGACAGTTATTACCTGAAAATGCTGAGGGGAGCCAATCAAATTTAGGGTGGTTAGGGCAGGTCAGACTGACCAGGAGCCATCTTTGCTTACTCGGTGGGAGGGGCTGGTTTGAGTGAGTGAGATGAACCCTGGGGTCAACTAGGGGTCAGCCCCTCAGGCTGTCATGAGGGACCCTAGTTGTGAAATACAACTTTAAAAATACCCAACGCTTTTGGGCCTGCAACTGTACCACTGTGATATCCGATCCCTTGAGCCTGGTTAGTGCTTGGATGGGAGACCACCTGGAAATACCAGGTGCTGTAGGCTTGGTAGAAGGACCCAGCAACCCACTCCCAAAAAACAAGCAGCCATTGAAACCCCTATGAACAGCAGAGAAGTACTAACAATACTGTTTCATCTGTTGTATATATGTTGCTATGAATCAGACACCAACTCAATGGCACCTAACAATAAGAACAGTACCACCTACTTTATTGAACTGCTTTTAATATGACTTTGGTGAACAATTTAAATGCAATCATAGTTTGGCACCAGGCTTCATTTTCTGTCTCATGGTACAAAATTCAAACTACACTTAAAACACATCATTAACACCTTACCAAGGAGCATAAAATATTTTATTTTTCTTCTTATATTGCAGCAAAAGCTAACTACATTAGGCTGGCTTATTTATTCTTTCAAGGTTCAGTGAACTGCATCACTTAGGATATGTAAGACTTTTAAGCCTGTATTAGGCGTGTTAATTATTCATTATTGATCCCTGAGAACATAGTTTAATGGTGCTTATTCAAGTTGGCAGGTTTTGTGGACCTTCGGCTCTCAGCAGCATTTGTTTCACCCCGTCAATATCAAGGTTACTCTCCAAATGCAACATAAATGCCTCCTATGGTGGTGGGGTGGGGCTGGCCTTTAACTCAGTTGGTAGAGTGCTCCTCCACACTCTCTGAGGTCCTGGTTTCGATCCCTAGCAATGCAAAAATGGGAGAAGGACATGACAGTCCACTCCTGAAGCATCCCCAAACAATCAACCATTGAAAACCCTATCAGGGTCGCTATGATTGGACCCAACTGGATGGCACCTAACAACAACAACATGGTGGTGGGGAATCATGTGTTATGAGTATTAGGTTTAAAGGTTTGTGATAGTTTCTATGTGGCATAGTAGTCCATAAGAATAAATACAATAATACAAAAGCCAATTGTGATAGCTGCCAATTAGGGAAGTTGGTATAAGACCCCTATGTCTGCCTCCTAAGAGGGTTTTGGGTCTTATCCTAATGTTATACTATTTGACTTTGTACCTCTGCCCTGTCAGAATATACCACCCCATTAGCATCGGAAAGATGGTCTTTAAATGCAACAATAAAGTAATCTCTTTCTGTTGGCTTAATCTATGTGTTAATGAGCTCATATAATGTTGCTTCTGGGTTTCTCAAAACATTGTTATGCAGCACACAACTTCTCTAGGAGGGAAAACAGGCACTTTAAATGAAAAAAAAAATAATGAACTCCAAGTAAAATAGAGACAAAATGAATCTTGTTTTCTCCATAATTCCTGTCAGCTGGTGTAGCAGGTTTATAATGTTCTGTGTTTTAGGCAATCTATAGAATATGAGAGAGCATAAAATTTCACCTCTAAAAATAGAGTCTGATTCAGGAAGGCACAATTTGCCTCAAGTGTCCACGTAACAGATGGATAACATGTCCACAATGCAATAAGAATGCAGTGAAGGAAAGTGTTACTGTAATTGAAAATACTGTGATTTATTCAGGTAAAAACATACTATCATCTATTCACCAGTTTAGATGCTGGAAAATAGCTTATATTTTCTATCCAATTTACATGTGTGAAATAATATCCTTTACCTTGAATAGTTAATAGAAAACTTCTGAAATTAATCTCTAGGAATTCCTGTCGGTTGTTTGATGAGTGTATTTATACTTTTCCTAGTTTCAGATATGTTTTTTGATTGTTGTTGTTGTTGTTAGGTGCCATCGAGCCGGTATCCAACTCATAGCGACCCTCATAGGGTTTTCAATGGCTGACTATTTTGGGATTGCCTTGGGAGTGGATTGCCAGGCCCTTCTCCCATTTTTGTGGTGCTGGGAATTGAACTCCAGACCTTGGAGACTGCAGCGCAGCGCTCTACCAACTGAGCTAAATCCCAGCCCGTTTTTTGATTAGTAGTAGTATTTTCAGGTCTCACAAAAATGATAAAAATGTTTTCTAATAGGATTTCTAGGCAATCTCTGAAGATAGAAAAGGTATATTTAAAAGGAATGATAAGAAAGAGAAAAAAGAGAGGAAGAAAAGTAAAAAAACAAATATATTATTAATATACTAAAATGATGAAAATATCATGAAGATTTTTTTTTAAGTTAGGATAAAAGTTACCTTGGATACCATGGGATTCTAATGTCCAATAGAAGTATGTTGTTGTTTTTGTTAGGTGCTGTAGAATTGGCTCCTTTCCATCACTTTGAGTGCCGTATTTCTGCAATGTTGAATGCTATGTGATTTGGTGCAGATGTACCAAAGAGGCTCTTTTCCCAATGGTTACTTCCTAAAGACAAAACTTCCCTTCATCTCTTCACAATTACCACAAAAGCCTTGACCTCATGCATTATACAGTTCTACCGTAAGATTTCTAAGATTTCTAAGTTAACTGCATCCATTTTGGAATCATTTTTATCTGTTTGTTTGCTTTGTTTTTGTTTTTTTGAGACAAGGTCTCACTCTGTGGCCCAGACTGGCCTCAAACTTCTGATCTTCCTGACTCTGCCTCCTTAGCGCTAGAATTATATGTATGTGCTGCCACCTCTAGCTTTTTTATTCTTTTTAAAGGTAACACAACGTAAATACCTGAAGATCTTTGACCCCGTAGGTTTTTCAACAGGTATATCACTTTGACCTACTTTTTAAAAATACTTATTTTTTTAATTGTAAACCAGGTAACCCACATGATAATTACAACATTGCTTCTTGTGTAAACACACATTTTAGCCTTATATATTGCTCCTTCCATGGTTTTCTTCCTTTCAATTCCTTTAACTGCTGTGTTGAATAGTTTATAGAAAACATTTGGAATTCATCTCCAGGAATTCCCATCAGTTGTTTGAAGAGTGTATTTATGCTTTTCCTACTTAATAATAACTTATGCTATAGAAGCAAGAAACCTATTGTTTTTTCTACTTTTGTCTTCTGACAATAGACTAATAACATTCTGGGCAAAAAGTGGACATTTAGCAGGTGACTGTTAGTTGGACTGAACTGAATTAGTGAGACGTGATCCACAGCTTCTCTGAACTCCTGAGTACATAGCCAGCCTCCATCTCTCCTAGGTATTACAACAATTTATACACACAGAATTTCCCTTTTCAGACGCGTAAGCTCTCTGGACAGAATCATGCTGTTTTCTTCTGTTTTTTTACTATAGTGCCCAGCATTTTACCTTGAACAAAACAGGCATTGAATAACTGTCAGATGAATTAATAAACAAATGTGACAGGTCAGCATTTTATAACTATCTTGAACAATAATATATATCCATACAAAATTTTTATGCAACAAATGCATTGTTATGCAATAACTCCCTGCCCTGCAGCTGTTGGGAACAATATATATATATATATACTACCAAGTTCCAGCTCAAAATCACATTAAAATAGTGGCTCAATAATAATGTAAGAACATTTGTCTCTGAATAGATGATGGAGAAGAATACTGGAGTGGGGAGTTCCTTATTAAGCATAATTCATGTCAGGAAATTGCCTCATTGTATTGCAAATAAAATGAAAATCAGAAGTAGGGTAGTAAATACTGAAGCAAAAATTTTTACTAGGGATGAGATCATTAGTTGGAATAGCCATGTACTATTCACTTTCCTCTATTAATTCCTCATTTATGAAATTATAGAATTATAAGCAGAGGTGTTAAAATAAGCTTGTAGGCCAAATCTAGCCTATTGCCTATTGAGTAAATACATTTTCATTAGTACACAGCCATGATCATTTGCACATGGACTGTCTAAGGATGTGTTCATGACCATAGCAGACTTGAGAAGTTTCAACCAAGACTATATGTTTATAGTACTTACTCCCTGGCCCTGTGAATACATTTTTTCCAAAGTGCTGATTATATAAAAAAATGCCATGTACATTTCCTAACACAGTGTGCAGTAGGTCTTCATATGTTTAAAAACTTACTACTACTATGACAGGCCAATTTTATGCTCTATTCTATTTATTATTTAAAGTTGAATTGTCTAGTTTGGTGACCACTACAATAGGTGGCTATATAAATTTGAATTAGAGTAAAGCATAAATTAAAGTTCAGTCTGTGAGGTGCACCTGCCTTACTTTAAGTATTCTTTTTTTATTGGAAATTTTTAATGGACAACTTAATGTGTTTTATTCTGACATGCATTTCATTGTGATATTTCCATATATGCATTTCATTGTACATTGCACAGATAAGTTCTCCCTTACCATCTTGTGCCCCTCTTTCCCCCTCTCCAGCCCCCCCACCAATGACCATATTCTTAAGTCACAAGCCTGCAGCCTTACCGCTTTGATGTTTGATTCCATCAGATCTCATAAGCTAAGCACGGTCAGGCCTGGTTAGTACTTGGGAGAAGGACCCGGCAACCCACTCCCAAAAAACAATGTGCCATTGAAAACCCTATGAACAGTAGACAAGCACTGACAATAGTGTTTTGCCTGTTGTATATAGGGTCGCTATGAGTAGGACACCGACTCCACATCACCTAACAACATGTGTTCTAATTATTGATTTAAATACTACGATAACAAAAGCATGATAAATTCTGTAAATATTTTGCTATAAAGAATAAAAAAGAGACAAAAGAGAATATCTAGCTTCAGTTTATGCCAAATAAATACAAGATGCCCTATGGCCATATATGTAGAGTGGCACCAGGACTAGCAGTGGCAACATCACATGGGACTCATTAGAAAGGCAACTAGGGTTCCATCTCATCTCACCGAGTGGGAAACTCAGGGCCTAGATCCCAGCAGCTCATATTTTAGCTAACCCTGGATTCACTTGAGTCTGATGCAAAGTCAAATTTCAGAACCTCTGCCATAGATGCATAGAGTAGATTCTCCTAAAGCCTGGGCGGCGTTTTTCTTTTAGTGACAGATTTATAGAATCAAAATAAAATCACTCTTGTACATTTTCATATTTTTCTAAATTGCCAAGTGTGTATATTTATCTTTACCCATATTAACATTAAGTACATATTGAAGTATAACAATATATTTATAATTTTAAGTAATGACATGAACTAGTATTTCCCCAGCTAGTATTTAGGAACTTGAAGCCCGATGATACAGTTTTGCTAAGTGTCCTTTGCACTTCACAGCCTCTGTGAACCTGAATAAAATAAATTATCTCTAAGCTATAGATAGGGAGAAGGACCTGGCAGTCCACTCCCAAAAGCAGTCAGCCACTGAAAACCCTATAAATAGCAGAGAAGCACTGACAATAGTGTTTCATCTGTTGTAAGTAGGGTCGCTATGAGTTGGACACCAACTCAATGGCACCTAACAACAAGCTATAGATGAATATTTATATCTGCATTTAATCTTGTGGTTGTCTTGAAGTAGGAAAAAGTACATATACAAATAAAGTGAATGGATCCATATGTAGTGCTTGAATTTCAGGTATTGAGAAAAATCATTTTTGTTGTTGCTTTTGTTAGGTGCTGTCAAGTTGGTGTCCAACTCATAGGAACCCTGTGTACAACAGGCAAAGTGCTATTGTCAGTGCTTCTCTGCTATTCATAAGGTTTTCAATGGCTGATTATTTTTTGAAAGTGGGCTGCCTGGTCCTTCTCCCAAGCCTACAGCACCTGCTGTTCCCAGGTGGTCTCCCATCCAAGTACTAACCAGGCCCGGCCCTGCTTAGCTTCCGAAATCTGACGGGATTGGATGCTACGGGGGTATGGCTGCAGGCTAAAATCATTTGAGGCAAATGAAATTCAGTCTATACGTGAAAGTACAGATTTTTTCACAAAGTCCTTAAAGCTGTGAGAGCTTCTAATGTAACAGTTTACCTGGCAGGGTTTAATCTCTCCATGCTTCAAAAGCAATTTTTCAGGAAAGCCAAACTGAGTGAATTTTAAAAATTTATTTTGTAGGATTCAAGAATGCATATTAACAATATTGTTAAAGAAGATACGCCAAGTTCTACTTTGATATACTAAGAGGAGTGTTGGAGATAAACATACAGTCACCCCAGGCAGTAATAATTACATAGTCCTGAAGGAGTGTAGATGACCTTGTTGAATTGCTTAACAAGGACTGTTTTTTTCCCGTCCATGGATAATACAGAAGGGCTGTCCAGTCAGGCATGTGTCTGATAAATCACAAGTTCTGAACTTAACTAGCATGGAATGAGTTTTTGAGGTTTGGCTGTGTATTGATTCCATCTATTTATAAGTGTGTGTAGCAGATTTATGACATTTCTGAAGGGCTGTGGAAGCCCATAATGTATACATAATGTATAACTAATGCTCTGATTACTCAGATAGTCTAATCTTACAAATAGCAACCTGGACAAAACAACTATATTATATCAAATGAAAATAGGTACAGCAAGTTGTAGGCTCCTCTTTAAAGTAAAATAAATCAAAATGCTTTCCCTTACCCGCAGAGCATTTGATGCAAAATAGAGGAGAAAGAAAAATCAAAACCAAACAAGCAAACAAGAAAACTTTGTTCCAAAGGTAGGATGATCCCTCCAGGCCTTTATAATCACACTAACAATACTTCACTATTTGGTCAGTAGCCCTATAAACTCTGAAGGCTTCATTTCACACACCACTTGTATTTACTTGACCTACATTTCTGAGTTATTGGGGTAATAAAGAATGATATTTTACGAGGACACTTGCAGGCTTGAATACTAAGTACATCAGAAGGAAGATACAATGAGTAGAGTTAAACAAGGTGACAGAAAGGAATAAATAATGGAATGGAAAGCTTTATATTTATTTTAAGACATACTTACAGCTAAAAGGCTAATTTTAGAGTTATAACAATAATATATATGCATGCATGGAAACATCACAGTGAAACCATTAAGTTGTATAATTGTTATTTCTGTTGTTAGGTGCCCTCAAGTTAGTCTGGCTCATAGCAACCCTCACAGGGTTTTCAATGGCTGATTGTTTTGGGATTGTTTTGGGAATGGGCTGCCATGTCTTTCTTCCATTTTTGTGGTGCTGGGAATGGAACCCAGGGCCTCAGAGAGTGCAGAATAGCACTCTACCAACGGAGCGAAACCCCAGTCCGAGTTGTATAATTAGTAGGTGTTAGTAGTAATAACAAACCTGTGTAGTTCTTTAAAAAATGAATCATCACATTTATTTTACCAATTGTTAAAGCACTAACTTTTTGAACTCTCATGATATACCAAAAGTTGTGATAAACACTTGATGCATATTAGCTTTATTCTTCAAAATATGCATCATGTCCGTAAATTAAAAATAGAGAAACTTAGGCTCAAAATGATCAAGCAACTTTCTAGTCACACAGGTAGAATTAGAAGGGCAAGGATTCAAGAGAGGCACAAGCATTTCCCTTCAAAGATCTGGGATTTCTGAATTCAGGTTTTCAAAATAGTAGCAGAAGGAATTACACTATGAAATAGACAGTCCGTACATGTGCACGTGTTGTTGTTGTTGTTAGCTGCCATCAAGTCGGTATCAGACTCATAGAGACCCTCATAGGGTTTTCAATGGCTGACTGTTTCAGGACTGCCTTGGGAGTGGATTGCCAGGCCCTTCTCCCATTTTCGCCGTGCTGGGAATTGAACTCGGGACCTCAGAGACTGCAATGCAGCGCTCTACCAACTGAGCTAAATCCCAGCCCATGTGCACGTGGGTCTGCATAAAGAAAATATACGCACATGTGTGTATTTGTGAAGGTGTTGTTCTTATCTGAATCTCCTTTGTTGATTGTGAGGAAACTGTTGTTTGCTACCCAGTATGTGGCCTGTGAATCAGCACCATCAGCATCATGGGGAATCTTGTTGGAATGGTAGCCTCTCCCCCAGGCATGCTAAATCAGAATCAGCATTTTTGTAAAAAAAAAAAAAAAAAAATCCCTTGCTATTGAAGCACACACTAGTGTTGGAGAAGCCCATTACATTCATGTTTTACCGAGGTCTCAATCAAGTTTGGATACTTCCTCACGTTGATGCAGGTCCACTGATAGCTGTTAGTTTTTCCTTCTTTCCTGGGAACCTAAGTCTAGACTGTCAAACTTCTGCCTTTCTGTGCCACTTCCACTGACCTCTACCAACTCTCTTTCCAAGCCCTGATCCTTTTCTGAGTTAAATCCTGTCAAATAACTTTCTTCCCCTATTCAGTGAACTGTCTTTACTTTCAGTATTATCTTTCCCTGATAAATATAGATTTGAATCTATGATTCGATTGACCATTTCATAAGTGTTACTGTTCATCGTACTTTTATTTCTTATAGCCAGTGCTGAAGGAATGAAGGCAAACATTTAATATGAACATTTTGACACTTAATTCACTCATCCTTCCATACACAGTGACTAATGATGAATGTTTATAGTGACCGTGAGGGCTGGGGGTTTAGCTCAGTTGGTAGAGTGCTGCTTTGCACTCTCTGAGAACACGAGTTAGATCCCCAGCACCACAAACATGGGAGAAGGGTGTGGCAATCCACTCCAGAAACAATCCCCAGATAGTCAGCCATTGAAAACCCTATGAGGGTCGCTATGAATTGGACATGACGGCACCTAAAAACAACAGTGACCAAGAAAAAGAAAATATATTACAAAATATAATCAGAACACTGACATTTATTTAAAAAAGAATATCCACAATTTTGGATGTGTAGTTTGATAAAATTGAATTAAATGAAGCAGATGATGAGATCTAGAAAGAAAAGAAATCATACTATTAGTACATAACCTTATTTTTAATGAAGTTTCTAACTTAATGTTGTTATTTTGCTTAGATAAGAGCTATAATTTGGTTTCCCAACATGATTTTATGCCACTGGCCTCTGGGATTTTGAGGAGAGTGGCCTCTAAATATTTATGTGTGTATTTGCAAATATCTGTATCCTTTTATAAGCATAGTATTTACATATATTTTCACACATTTGTATATGAAGTAAAGTCAGAGAGGGGAGGGAAAGCAGGCTTCTCAGAATAAATGAAGTGGACTGGGATGTAGGAGGACTTTAGTCTACTTTCACGAGGCTCTGGAAATCCTGGGATCAGCCAACACCATTTGTAGGTGTACTAACACTTCAGTTGGACTTGAAGTTAGGTGTGTCTGAGGCCATTAGACTTGTTGGCATGATAGTCTCAGATTTGCGGTGGCAGCTGGAACAGGCAGGCAGCTGCCCACCCTGGCTTGTAGGATGGTGGCCTTCAAGGCCTGCTGGTTCCTTCTGATGTAATTACCTCTCTTCAGGGTAAGTCCTTTTGCTGAAGTCCTATCCACATAGCACGATAATGACAGGGAAAGAATTCCTTGCTCAGAGCTACCACGTGATGTGGCAATGGTGGGAGTTATCTGTTAGTTGTTGTTGTGCTGTGGAGTCAGTATCCGACTCATAGCCACCCTCATAGGGTTTTCAATGGCTGAGTGCTTCGGGATTGCCTTGGGAGTGGGTTGCCAGGCCCTTCTCCCATTTTTGCAGTGCTGGGAATTGAACTCAGGACCTCAGAGACTGCAGCGCAGCGCTCTACCCACTGAGCTAAATCCCAGCCCGGGAGTTACCTATGACCTCCTTTTTACCGTTCTGGCAAGTCAGTCGTCAGGTAAACATTTTATTCTGTTTCTATTTCTTGTTTGCCATGCTGATAACCCTCTTGTGATCTTCAAATGGGTCCATGATCCCTGCTGATTTATATGACTTGCATCACATTTTTCAGAATCAAAGCTCTTCTACATATTGCACATGTCTTAGACACCTATCCTAAGCCTCAAAAGAGGTGGAACCACCCAGGAGCTGAGTAGCTCAGGGCTAGAGTGTTTACCTAGCATGTAGGAGGCCCTGGATTCTCCAGCCTGGCAATAAAACAAAACATGCTGATATTCTGCCTCAATGATGCTTTGGTGGTAGGGCTGTTTCTCTTCCTAATTCCCTTTACTCTTTATTTCTTTAAAAATCGGACTTAATATAAGGAAGTGTTAATGTTTCTTAACATACGTGAGGTGCTTGCAATTTTTCCTATACTTACTCTCTTTTCCGTATATTTGAAATAATTTTTAAATGTGGAAGATACTTATAAAATAGCAAAGAGGAGCCGGGTGCAGTGGCGCATACCTGTAATCCCAGTGGCTCAGGAGGTGGAGGCAGGAGGATCGCAAGTTCGAGACCAGAGGCAGTCTGCAAAACAGCGAGACCCTGTCTCAAAAAGTAAAAAAAATGGGCTGAGTGTGCAGCTCAGTGGTCCAGCACTTGGAGAGCATGCAAACATGAGGCCCTGGGTTCAACCCCCAGTACCGAAAAAAAAAAATAGCAAAGAGATGATTTAGCTCATACGACCATATGGTGTAACTGTGGCTTTGGGGTTCCTTGATATAACTGTACAGTGATATCTTCAGAATATGGCATGGCTTTGCTGAAGTGGGAGTAGGCTGCTTTTCCTATAGCTGCTGGATGTTTCCTTCACATCTCACTGGCCATGGCTATGTGTGCCAAGATCCCCAGGGAAAGCTATGTACTGATTGGTGTCAAGCTGGTTACCTCCCCCAGCCACCATGCAGGAGGGATTGGATTAATTTAATTGTGTTAGACCAAATTTTCTACCCTGAAATCCCTGTATTTCATAAAATGAGAAGACGAATGGCTCTTGGAGAGACAACCACAGTATTGGCCACATCCATCTATGGCCATTGGAAAGATTTTTCCAACACATGGCATCTGGCTTTCCTAATTGCTGTTGTTGTTAGGTCCCATCGAGTAGAGTCCGACTCATAGCAACCCTATGTACAACAGAATGAAACACTCCTCAGCTCTGTGCCAGGCCACAATCTTTTTTTTATGTTTAAGTCCCTTGTGGCAGCCACTGTGTCAATCTATCTAGTTGAGGGTCTTCCTTTTTTTCATTGACCTACCACTCTTCCAAATATGATGTCCTTCTCCAGGAACTGGTCTCTCCTGACTCCATGTCCAAAATGACGCATTCTAGCCACCCTTGCTTCCAAGGAATATTCTGGTTGCACTTCTTTTAGAATGTATCTGTTGGTTCTTTAGGCAGACCATGTATATTCAATAATTGTCTCCAGCAACATAATTCAAAAGCATCAGTTCTCCTGTCTCCCTTATTCAATGTCTAGCTTTCACAACCTTATTATATGACTGAAAATATCATAGCATGAGTCAGGCACACCTCTGTCTTCAATGTGACATCTTTACTTCTTACCACTTTACAGAGGTCTTTTGCCACAGCTTTTCCCAATGCAATGCATCATTTGATTTCTTGAGTGCTGCTTCCTTGGATGTTGATTATAGGTCCAAGTGAAGCAAAATCTTGGACAGCCTCAATTTTTTTTCCATTTTTCATAATTGGAGTTTACAGTGCTGCCTGATCACTGATTTTAGAGTTCAACTGTTTCAAACCAATTATGTATAGGAAAAATTCTCCCCACGCACATTTGAATTAATTGCATTTATCTAAATTTCCACTCCTCACCTAAGGGAGAATTTACCTGTTTTCAAGGTCATATCAGAAATGCCATCAAATCCAGCACATTAAGTGGTGAGTGGGGGCTAATAAATAAATGCACAATCCTGAGCTGCAATTGATGCCCCTAAATGAAAATGTTCACTAGCGTCTGAGCACAGCAAAATTGCATTTATTCCGAATTTTCCAGCCGATGAAGACAGACTGTATGGATACAGTTGAAACACCTGTACTGTGGCATGATGAGAAAAATGAAGCTTGTTTTGAGCACAGTCTGTTCCTCTGGGTTCCCAGATGCCCCAAAGAGGAAGCAGGAGGTCTTTCTCTTAGCGTTAACCAACCTCATTGGTTTGGCTGAATGAGCTAACATGTTTTATTTTGACGTTGAACTGCTAGGGTTTAAACTGCCCTTTGCCTGCTCCATGCCATATGTTTTAAGCCTTGCAGGGTATGGAAGTGTCTTAATCAAACCTTGACCATCAATCAGCCCTAAAAATACAGGCTGGTAGATGTGTGCAGAAACTAAAAGAAATCAAGACAAGTAAATGGGAATCCAGCAGCAAATCTAAGTGGCTGTTATGACATTCTGCCCCTTTGCTTTTGGTTTGACAAGAGTCTCTGAGTGGAGTTGCTACAGACAGATGCTCAAATTCCCTTAACCCGACCTTCCCTACAATAGCAGAAACGCGATAGAACTGCCTGGGGTACCAGTGGCTGAAATTAATAGGTAATTTTGAGTTAGAACTTAGAGAAAATGTGTGTGAGCCTGGCTTTAAACACCATTAATAAGATTTTATTAAATCTGACGATGGAAATGTTCGACCTGATGCAGTCAGGATGCCTGATCTGTTTCCATTCCCAAGAGCGCTTTGATGTTGGCAGGGTCGATGTTTCTCTTTTTAATTAATGTTGATGTGGGGACATCTGTACTTATCCGGCGCATGAAAACGGCCAGGAATTATTAAGTGGAATAATCAGCTTATGAAGCCAGGCGCTATCTTGTGCTTCTAAATATTTAACTTGCCTCGTAGAAATATTAGACTGTAAATGTATAGCTTTTAGGGAGGTTGGGAAGCCACAGACTGCAGAGCAAACCCTTTGACTACCTGACTTTAAAATGGTGTTTAGTTGCCGGGCACAGTGGCACATGCCTGTAATCCCAGCGGCTTGGGAGGCGGAGGCAGGAGGCAGTCTGTGTAACTTAGTGAGACCCTGTCTCAAAAAGTAAAAAAAGTGGGCTGGAGGTACCAGCTCAGTGGTCTAGCACTTGCAGAGCATACAAATGTGGGGCCCTGAGTTCAATCCCCAGTACTGCAAGAAAAAAAATGGTGTTTAGTTGAAATGCACTTCTGCCTATTTGTTTACTCATGGCTGTTTTTGTACTGCGATGACAGAGTTGAGTAGTTATGGCAAAGCCTATAAGATCTAAAGCACTTTCCAGAAAAATAAAGGCACCACACCGTCCTTGTCAACCTCTTTTAGAAATCTTTTTCCTTTGTGTAAAAGAATGCATTCCTGCAGTTGTTAACGTGCTACTCGCACATTCATTTAATTTCATAATTTTTTTAACTATTTATTTTTATTAGTAGTTTTATACATGTTTGTGGGGCACAGAGTAATAAGTCAGTTGATATATCCTTTATGCAAATATCAAATCAGTATTGCATACACTTCTATTTCCTTAAACATTTTACAAAACAAAATTTAAAAAGTAAGAATTTTAATTAGCATGTAATGATAGTTATACGCTACCATGGGTTATATCTTGATATTTTTTTTGTATTTTAAGTACTTATTTTTTATTGGAAATTTTTAATGTACACCTTAATGTGATTCATTCTGACATGCTTTTCATTGTGACATTTCCATATTTGCATTTTGTTGTTCATTATTCATATAGGTTCCCCCTTACCCTCTTGTATGCTTCCTCCCCCTGTCCACACCCCCATCAAAGACTTCTCTTCCATTTACTTGTCTTTTTATATTTAATATTTTAAAATATTTTTAATATTTTTCTATGTATCCTTGGGTTCCGGTTCTGTTTAAGATAGAAACTTTTTCTGTTCATTTAATTTCATACTTTTTAACTCAACAAAAGCCTCTAATTTACTGGAAGTTCTCTATCCCAAGTTTTTCCTTTGCTTTCCTTTTTTAAAGTTTTGTTAGTGTTCTAGTCAAACTCCGTCTGAAATTATTTCCCCATTTCAGCGGGATGCCGAGCATGACATCCTCCGTGTCCCAGTGAAGTATGGCATGCATAATGCATGGATCGTCAGCAAGATCTGAGCCTCTGAATACACAATTACACTTTGGGCTGAAAATGGAAAGTGCCACATTGGGAAGCAACTCGGAGTTGCCCAAAATATTTGTTTGCTGTTCTGATTTCAATAATTAACATACGGATTAAAACACTTTGCTTATCTGCCCATTCCAGCAGTGAGGTCAACACCTTGTAGCTATGGGAGAAAAAAAAAAATATGCCTTCCGAGCTTCTCAAGTCAAAGCCAGCAATAATGTGGTTTCAGAGCCAGGCCATGCAGGAGGACGGCTCTGTGGGCTGCTGAATTGATGGGACTGACTGCACCTTGACATGGCTCCAGTCACACTGCTAGCTCTCTCTGTTTCTCAATGCCCTACTCCGTGGGTCTTTGATGAGCAAAGGTGGGAGAGGCACAATGTCCTTCTCATCTGCATGACCATAAAAAATGGGGCAACTATGGTTCTCTCTTTATTGTTCTTGGTCTTTTTCTGTTTCTTTCCTTCCAAACCCAGCTACTTAAGAGGAAAGATGAATCTGCACGTGCATAACCCCAGACTCCAACTTCTGAGCTCTCCACCAGCTGTTATTTTTTGCTCCAAACTTTCTTCCTGAAGCAGAAGTTGAGTCTGCAGGCAGAGTAGAAAGTACAGTTTTGCTGGAGGAACTTCTTTGAGCTTTTGCAATCGCTTTGACCTAAAAGGCTCAGTATCTCCTTTCCGATTTTCATCCCTTACCTGTGTTTCCTTACTATTTACAGAACAGAACGGATAACTTTGAGTTCCAGGGGGTAGTGCTACTTAAAAGAATACCTCCCTTAAACCTCAGTTATGAAAGCTGGGTCTCACATTCTCTCCTCCGGCCCCATTCTATGTAGGGGATGCTAGCTGTGATGTCTGCTGTTCTGGCTTCTGGATATCAAATTAGTTCCTTGATCTCTTGAGATGAAACAGTGAGATATGCAATCAATGAAAACAAGAAATGCACGGCATTCACACATCCGCCCTGTTAAATAATCACAGCTAAAACTGTATCATGGCAGGAAGCTAAATTACTAAGGCAATCCAGCAATGCCCCCTAGTTAAATGGAGGAGTTACAGGTAGACATTTGGGAATATGTCTATCCCTCTACCCATGTGGCCTTAGTCCTGTGGGGCTACTATAACAAAAATACCATAAACCAAGCAGCTTATAAACAACTCACATTCATTTCTCATAATTCTGGAGGTTGAGATGGTCAAGACTAAAGGACCAACAGAACTAGTGTCTACCACATGCCCATTCTTTGTGCATGAGGCCTTCCGACTGGCCCCATAGAGTTGAAAGGGCAAGCTATCTCTTCCAAAAGGGCCCTAATCCTACTCATGATGGTTCCAACTTCCTTATCTAATCACCTCCTAAAGGCCCCCACCTCTCACCTCCATCACATTAGGGATTAGGTTGCAACATATGAATTTTAAGGGAGGTGGAAACATTCATGTCATAGTACATGTAGACATTTTAATTTGGCCGAAGGGTCCACTGTGGGTATAACCTTCACTTGGTAGCAAGATGTTAGCACATTTGTAGCTCCTTCCTTCCCTCCACCTCTCTCAGAATTGCCTTGTGTTAGTCAGCTTTCCAGCACTGTGACAAAATGTTGTTGCAAGATAAACAGCTTGAAGAAGGAAAGGTTTGTTTAGGTTCAAGGTTCCAGGGGTTTCCTTCCATCTGAAGTTGGCTCTGTTGCTCTTGGGCCTTTGACGAGGCAGATTGTCACAGCAAGAGCACATGGAGAGACAAAGCTATCACGTCACTGTGACTGGGAAGCAGAGAGAGAGACGGAGGGAGAGTAAAGGGCTAGAGTCCTAGTATCCTCTCGAGGACACACCTCGATGACCTCACTTCCTCTACTGGGCCCCAGTCCAGAAGGGGCGCCATCTTCCAACAGTGCCACAGACTGGTGCAAGACTTCAGCATAAGAGGCTTTGAGGGACATGCTAGCTCCAAACCATAACATGCCTCCTCTAAGTTTTATTTTGATTTTATCCCCTTGACTTTTTCTAAAGTCTCTGAGAAGAACAGTCATTGGCTTTCTACTAAGATTCCTCTGAAAACATGTTTTAGGGATGCTGCCTTGCATTTGTCCCATTGCAATTTATTAAGTTCCTATGAGCTGACTATTCCTCAGTACCATCCTTCCCTGCTTGGCTCCATGCCTCAGGAAGCTGACTTTGGCCTAAATTTCTGGGCTCTACTGACCTCCACCTTCCACTGGATTTAGCCAGTAGATCACATCAACAAGAGAGTTGAGGCAGGAGATGGCAGAGGTCAGGGTGTCCACCTCTACTGCCAGCCTGCTTCAGGCTGTGGGATGCCTCCCCCTGAAAGATCTTAGTGCCTGCCAGGCACCCTTTCTTCACAGGGTCAGCTCTCACAGAGCTCCAGGCTTTCTTCTCCAGCTTCCTAGTTGCTTCTTAGGGCCTCAGGACTATAAGGACTTCCCACAGTTGCTGATTTCTGGGTGCCCCAAATCCTTCTTGGTTTCCTTAATTTCTGCTGACACTTCCATAGGTACTCCCTACAGAAGAAAAAAATCTGTACTGTTTGTGTAAAATTCTATTTTCCTCTAGAAACTGAGCAGTGAAAGACACTATGTGCTGGACACAGTTCTCTGCCTGGTAATCCACTGTGGACAAAACATCAAAGAACCCGCCTTCTCATGTCATTCTATTCTAACACAGGAAAACAACAGAAAAAATACAGAAGCAAATAACTAAGTGTAAAAGATGTTGAAGGCACCATAAAGCAACTTACTGAAGTATGTATTTAGTTGATGTTGCTATGAAGTGGCACAAAAAAAGTTCAAGGAGATGAGGAGTTTCAGCGATGGTTGAGATCAGATTACTAACTACAGTTTTAAATACTGTGGAGAGGGAAAGCCTCTGAAAAAGGAACGTGTGACATGGGGCTATATTTCTGCTATGAGAAAAATGCTTCTTAGGTGGATTCATGGAACATAAGAAAGCTACCTGACTAGAGATTCACTTAGAATTGCCTTCAAGTTTTATTTTTAATTTGATTTATTATGCCTGTGATCTCCCTCCCTCTCTCCCTTCCTCCTCCTCTCTCCCCCATTCTCCCCTTCCCCAGGATATTTCTAAGTAGGCACTTGGATCCATTTCTGCATTTCCTTTGAACCATACTTTAAGGACAATGCCTTGTATTTGTTCAGTAGCTACTTACTGAGCATCCACGAGCTTGCCATTCCTCATTTGTCTTCTCGGGTGTACAGGGGCAAGAAGAAAACTAGGTTGACTAGATAGGAATATTGCTCCATAATGCAGGAAGAAGATGGTGCCAGCTTGAACTGGACAGAAAAGGTGGAGGGAGTCAGTGGTCAGATCCTGAAGTTGGTGTGAATATAGAATTCAAAGAATTTCTGTAGGATTACAAGAAAGAAATGGAGAAAAACATGGGTAGTAGGGATCTCTGAGACTTCTGGACTAAGTGGAAGCTATAAGATAGGCCATAATGCAGTAGATTTTGAACAGAATATCAGGAGTTGCCCATTATTTGTGCTAATTTTGAAGTGTTTATTGAAACTCAAATTTGAGACGCTCTAAAGGTAGTTGGGGCCTGCAGCCATAGCCCTGTGGCATCCGATCCTGTCAGATCTTGGAAGCTAAGCAGGGTCGGGCCTGGTTAGTACCTGGATGGGAGACCACCTGGGAACACCAGAAGCTGTAGGCTTGGGAGAAGGACCTGGCAACCCCCTCCTAAAAATCAATCTGCCATTGAAAACCCTATGCACCTCAGAGATGCACTGACAATAGTGTTTCCCCTGTTGTACAGAGGGTCGCTATGAGTCGGATACCGACTCGACGGCACCTAACAACAACAAAGGTAACTGAGTTTGAAAGTTCAGAGAAGGGATCTGGAAAGAATTTTTAAAAGTTGACAAATGTTACTTAAAGCCTAAGGAGTGGTTAAGTTATGAAAGAAGTGAAGAAGATCAGTAGAAAGGTGGAGGGACCCATGGACATAATCCTGGAAACTCCAGTATTGATATTTTATTGTTGAAATAAACCAGCAAAGAGGGCTATGAGGAAATTGATGAGTGAAGAAGAGCACTAGAAGAAATTGATGTCAGAAAATGCTATAAAATATCTGTCTCCATTCACGCTCTATTGCTATGACAGAACACTAGACACTTGGAACTTTATAAGGAAAAAAAGTTTATTTTGGCTCATAATTCTGGAGATTGGGAAGTCTCACAGCATGGTGCCCATGAAGGCCTCACACTGAATCCACCATGTTGGAAAGGGGAGAGCCAAGCCAGTGTATGTAAAAAAGACAAAACATGATGAGCAGCTCATTTAGTAACAACCTGTTCTCAAGGTGACTATACTGTTCCTGAAAGGGCTGGAACTCTTGTGAGATCAGCATTAAACCCTCTTAAGGACCTACTTGGGCTGGGATTTAGCTCAGTGGGTAGAGTGCTACGCTGCAGTCTCTGAGGTCCCGAGTTCAATTCCCAGCACCGCAAAAATGGGAGAAAGGCCTGGTATTCCACTCCCAAGGCAATCCTGAAACAGTCAGCCATTGAAAACCCTATGAGGGTCACTATGAGTCTGACTCGACGGCACCTAACAACAACAACAAGGACCTACTCATGTCTGAAAGACCTTACCTCCTTTTAGCTGCTAACACTGGGAAACAAATTTCAGCATAAGTTTAGCAGTAATAAATCACATACAGACCACAGCATACCTCATCTAAATAATTTATGCTGGAGATCATAGAACGTTTCTCCTCTCAGATAATGAGCAATATGTAACTTCTACTCTTCCACTTCAAGTAACAGGATTCTTAGAACCAGGTGATATGTTCACACAACACACATATATACTACATATATACACATAAGCACATATTCCTTACATGTTTATGCACACATATGCTGACAAAATATATACTACACACATGTGTGTGAGGATAGATGATAGATTTCATCCGTTTCTGCATTTGGCTGCATATTTGTATTAGCCAACTCCTCTCAGAATCTTCAGGAAGATGTAAGTAATGTGAATTAATGTCATTAGTGGTATATATTATGGTTACATATTATAGACAGTTTATTACTCTAAATATCCAAACATGATTTTGATGTGCTCATAACTCTTATAGCATTGAAAAGCATATTAACACCCTCAATAGATATTTACCTAAGTTATTACTTTGAGTTTACTTTAAAAATGAGTTCTCATTCTGTATCTGTTAGCATGGATGGTAAAAAAAAAAAAAAAAGAAAAATGTTTCATGGATAGACTAACAGGTTATTCTGCAGGTGTAAGTGCTCCAGGTCTGTGCTGGCATACTTCTCCTTTGGATGGGGTTTTCCAATAAGTACAGGAAGGAAGACAACTACAAATTGTATTTCCAATGCTTGTGATCAATGCAGTGATTCTAAATTTCCTGGAAAATAGCGAAGCAATGAAATCCAATGGCTACAACATTAAAACCCTAGGCATTCCATAGGGGAGGGGAAGATGACATGTAGTATGTGGGGTCGTGTACCATGAAGACATGAGTAGTCTGTCCTGAATGTTCTTCTCCTCACGTACCAGAGGGTGATTAATTTCCCGGGTGGTTTGGGTACAATCTCAGCTTGAGCAACAAGTTTTGGATGCCAAAGCCTGAAAATTTTCATCAACAACAACAACAAAAAATTCTCAAAAGCAAGGAAAAATTATTTTAAGATGGGATGGCAAAAAAATTCTTATAGAAAATAACAATATTCTAAGTTAGTCTTGTGGGCTGGGGTTTAGCTCAATTGGTAATGCACTGCTCTGTACTCTCTGAGGACCCAGGTTCAATCCCCAACACCAAAATATGGGAGAAGGAAGTGGTAATCCACTCCCAAAGCAATCCTGAAACAATCAGCCATTGAAAACCCTATGAGGGTCACTGAGTCGGACTTGACTTGATGGCACCTAACAACAACAACAACAACAACAACAACAACAACAACAAGTTACTCTCAGAGATGGGTATGAGAATGAGTTAGGGAGTGGTAACTTAGCTATTGGTAAAATTACCCATTTAAATAAAAGACCACAAAGCCACTGAGAAAGGTTAAGAATTCAGGTATAAATGGTTATGGGAAAAAAATCATGATGTCTGCAACAGGCCTCTTAGAGAAGGTTGGCTTCTGAGACAGAATGGGTATTCTGTGTATGCAATACTAGTACCACCAGCATCCTTTCCTGTCTTCTGTTTCTCCCTCCACTGACAAGGAGCAAATTGCCATATAAGTTGCTGATCAATGATTTTTTGAAGATATAAGATGAATAGCGGTAAAAAAAAATACTAGAAACTTAGCTTGGAAATATATGGCACAATGCCTGAAACTCACTGAGTCTGCCTAGCTTTTCCTTCAGCTGCACACAGGCAGTAGTTTCTATTGGTTTGGCCCAAGCACAGACAGAGGAAGGTCAAGTCAGGCTGTCAAGCAGAGGAAAAGATAGATGTCAGTACCAGCCAATAGTATCTTCTCATTTGCTGAATAAATTTACACATAGAATTAATGAAGAAATGACAGTTTTTGGTTTACTACTCCGGTCTGTTATAATTGCTTAGCTTGCCATATCACTCCCTTATCCAATCATATTAACAAACTCACCCAGTTATTAATTCATCTGATTAGTGAATCAGTTAGCTAATCTATCAGTCAACAAATATTTATTCACTGCCTAGTAAGTGCTGAGCCTGCAGCTGTACCACTGTGGTGTCTGATCCTGTCAGATCTCGGAAGCTAAGCAGGGTTGGAACTGGTTAGTACTTGGATGGGAGACTGCCTGGGAACACCAGGTGGCTTGGGAGAAGGACCCAGCAACTCACTCCCAAAAGCCAACCAGCCATCAAAAACCATATGAATAGCAGAGAAGCACAACAATACTGTTTCGCCCGTTGTACATAGGGTCGCTATGAGTTGGACACTGACTTGATAGCACCTAACAACAACAATAATTAAATGCTAAAAGTTATGCTGGGTTCTGGGAATAGAAATGGAAAAGCTGTAGTCAGGATTAATAGTATTCTCCGTAAATAAGGGGATCAGAAAAGCAATAGTAATTCCTGATACAAAAGATGGACTGGGGTTTAGCTCAGGTGGTAGAATTCTTGCTATGCATGCTCTGAGCACCTGGATTCATCCCCAACACTGCTGAAATGGGAGAAGAACCTGGCAGCCCACTCCCGAAATACTCCCGAGAAAACTAGCCATCGAAAACCCTATGAATAGAGAAGCACTGCCAGAGTGCCGGACATGCCACAGTGTTAGGTAGTGTTTCGTACTGTTGTAAATAGGGTTGCTATGGGTGGGACCCTACTCCACAGCACCTTAAAACAGCAATACAAGAGATGCTCATACAGGTATAACAAAGGCTCAAGAGAGCAGGGCTGGATATGTAAATTCAGGTCCCAGTGTTAAATGAAAGCAAACACTTCCTGGTTGAAAACTTGTTAAAAATTTCAGAATGGCTAATGAAGAGCATTGAACCAAGTGAAAGAGCCCTTTACTGCTGCTGTGACTGAATGCCCAGGATGCTTACCTGCACCAGAGAATTATGTGATTATCTCCATCTCCTACATAGGAAATTTTAGGAAAAGCTTCTGAAATAAGTGGCATATGAACCCTGTTTTAAGAAGAGACTTGGAGTTTTCTTGGCAAAGTTGGAAGATGATAATAAGCAGAGGTGGGCATTTTACCATTTCTTTTCAATTGTTAAGAGGCAAATATGGTAGCCAGAGGTCATGATTGGTTATGACATTGATTACAGGAGAAGAATGGAATGAGGACAGATTAGAAAAGCATCATAGAAGCAGGTCGTGGTTGCCCTTTTGCTCATGTTAAGTGACATGGATACATATAACTGTAATATCTTCTATTTATATTATTGAGGTTTCATTTGCCAAAAATGCATAAATCATAGGTGTACATATTCTTTTACCTTTTGTATTATTTATGCAAAAGACACATTGCATTGGGAAAAGCTGTTACAAAAGATCTCTTGAAAGTGTTGAAATGTAATGATGTCACGTTGAAGATGAACGTGCACCTCATTCACGCCATGGTGTTTTCAGTTGCCTCATGTGCTTGTGAAAGCCAGACAGTGAGTAAGGGAAACAGGAGAAGAACTGATGCTTTTGAATTATGGTGCTGGAGACAAATATTAAATATACCATCGACTGCCAAAACAACCAACAGATATATTCAAGAAGAAATACAATCAGGTGCTCCTTGGAAACATGGATGGCTAGACTATAACATGCATATTTTGGACATGTAGTCAGGAGGAACCAATCCCTGGAGAGGGACATCATGTTTGGGAGAGTGGCAGGTCAATGAAAAAAAGGAAAACTCTTCCACCAGATGGATTGACACAGTGTCTGCAACAATGGGCTTAAACATAAAAAAAGATCCTGTGCTTGGCACAGAGTCAGAGAGTGTTTCATTCTGTTGTATGTAGTCACTATGAGTTGGAGTTGACTCGATGGCACCTAACAACAACAGCAACAACATAGATTGTTTTACTGTCTCTGAATCTTCCATCGCATTTATTTCCCAACACTAGCCCAATCCCTCATAATCGTTGTGCAATTTCTATTTCTGTGCTTTAGTTTTGCATTTCTTGAATTTCATGTAAATGGAATTAAATAGCATATGCTCTCATTTTGTTTTCACTTCATCTATAAGTAACTGTACAGTCCGATTTTTAGTTCATATGTTGTTGTAGTAACCCTTCAGGGAAATTATTTTTGTTCTTCCTTTTAACAAATAAGAAAATTAGCACTCATAGTAATGAAATTATAGGAGTGTCACGGTTAATAAATAAAATCAAGGCTCAAAATCCCTTCTTCCAATTATAAATTTCCCTTCCTTTTTTTCTAGCTTTTTTTTTTCTCCTTTGAATTTTTTGTTTTTGAGTTTTTAGGTTCTTTTTTCTTCCCCGGTTGTCCACTTGAGCATTTATGATGTGGAAAAATGACATTCCAGAACTCAAAAGAACAGGATTGCTATTTTGAAATGTTAAACTCAAAAACACTTGAAAAATTTAGCAGTGCCATTACTAATTATAATGATCTTGATTTTCATCATCTTATGAATATGAAACTGGATTGGCTTACTGAACATACTGCTTCTAAGCTAATAAATACATATTTCTTTAAAACTTGGTGGTTTAAAAACTAACCATCAAACAGGAAAGCAGTTTTTTTTTTAAGGCAAATTTTTCCCCAGACCTTCTACTGTCCTTTTACTGAAAACAACCATGGGAATTTCTCACCAACAATAATAATTTAAAAAAAAATTGCCGTAGGTAGAATATATAACTTTGATTACACCTAGTTTTAACATATATTTGTGGTTATTTTTCTAAAAAATTGGTCTGAGTATATCTTATTGTTGTTCATTTAGTTTTATAACAAAATATTTGCAATTCTTTTTTCCCCCAATTTTCCAATATTCTGACTTCTGCTTTGTGCCACTTCCATTAAGGTTCAGTTATTTTATTCTGGCCTTCTTCCTTTGGACTAGCATCTCAATTCATAAGTTCTGATTTCATCCTCCATCTTCCTCTTAATCAACTCTCAGTAATTACAGGATCATCTTGTCCTGCATGCTACAATAGAAATAATAGAACTTGCGGCTCCACTCAAGACAGTAATTACTACCTAATCTTATCCTATTCAGCATAGCAACATTTCTTCAGAATTCTTCTAAGGAAATAATCCTCTACCAATTACCCATTTAGCACGATACTCATTTTGTCTCTGACTTTGGTGCCTCAAAAGTAAAAGCAATGTAAGATCAATAAAGCCACAGGTCTAGAGGTGACAGTTTTCAAGCGAATGCTGTCTATTACAGTCACTTAGGGAATCTCTTTTATAACGAAGACTTAGCAACAGTGTTGAAAACCTCCTAAGGGAAAGTACTATGCAATTAATTGAACTTGTTGAAAATTCAACCTTCTCTAAATTGTCTCACAGTCAAAGATTCCTTGGAGATGTTACAGCCAAATGAGAGATGTACTGAATGTATTCTGTAGTTTTAGGAAACAATAAATACAGAAAATGGAGCCATTTTTAGTTATTCAACACCAAAAGTCTTCTCAAAAGGGATATTTATAACCATTATTCGGTATTTGTTTACTTATTCATTCATCCAGAAGATATGTTTTGAGAACCTAAGAGTTCCAGCTCTAGGTATCAGAGAGAGAAACAAAGAAGTTTAGATTATGCCATCATGAGGCATATTAAAAGAGAGACCTGCGTATCGATATCAGACTGTAGTGCATGATGGAAATAATAACAGAGCAGCAAGACAGCAGCAACTACAGGGACTGCCTTAGGCTGAGCAAGCAGGAGACCAAGTCCAAGGTCAGTGTGACCTTGGTATATCTGAGAAGCACAACATGTTTATATTAGTACTCTAATGATGGAGGAGAATAGAACCAAATGACCAAATGAGAGACTGGGAGACTAATTGGCTTCATAGTTGAGCACATACTTTACTCTGATTGCAGCAGGGATGTACAGGAGTGCCTTGAAGGAGGAGCAATGGAGGGGAATAAAAACAACTGATTTTCAATGCATAAACAACAGGAAGCAAAAGGTGAAAATGGAGAGCCATCAGAGCGGTGGTCTCAGACCAGGGATGCCACCCTAGAGGGTAGTCACTCCCTAAGGCAGTCCGAGCATGGGTTGTCTTAAGAGAATCAGTTCACAACTCCTCAACTTCCACGTGCATTCTTTACTAAAACTGGTCTTCCTAGAGATAGTCTGTGCATGTTTTATTTTTCATGTGCCTGTTTTGTTGTTGTTGTTAGGTGCCCTTGAGTCTGTGTCTGACTCATAGCAACCCTGTGTACAACAGGTGAAATACTATTGCCAGTGCTTCTCTGCTGTTAATAGGGTTTTCAATGGCAGATTGATTTTGGGGAGTGGGTTGCCAGGTCCTTCTCTCAAGCCTACAGCGCCTGGTGTTCCCCCGGCGGTCTCCTATCCAAGTACTAACCAGGCCCAACCCTGCTTTGCTTCTGAGATCTGAGGGGATTGGATGCCACAGGGCTACTCCTGCAGGCCAGTTCACCTTTAAGGCACCTAGAATTTCCTACCTTGTCCTAATAAAACCCTCTAGGATACCAAACCAAGAGACAATTACAAATACCTGTTTTAATTGTGATGCGATGATGCACACTTGTAGTGCCAGTTCCTTCGAAGGCTGAGCCAGGAGGATACCTTGGGCCCAGGAATTCAAAGGCAGCCTGGACAAAATAATAACAGAAAACAAAATACGGGTTTTGGCACCAAAATGGCGAATGACACTAGTTACAGAAAAGGGAGTCATTTTGCAAATCAGATGCTACCCAATTCCTATGACAAGATTTTAAAAAATATTTTCAGGTAAATCATAATGTAGTTGTTGGCATACAGAGAGCTTCAATAATTCCATAATGCTGCCAGAACAAATCTTCCCTTGTCTTTTTTATCTACTTATGCATGTAAATATAATGCTTAGTACTTTCATTTATAAACACACAAAAAAGGAAGTGAATCAATTTCAAATCTATTACTGACCCTGCTGGTAAATTTATTTTAGATTCTTTGTTGTCATTGTTGTTAGGTGCCATCCAGTTATGTCTGACTCATAGCAACCCTCATAGGATTTTCAATGGCTTATTTTTTTGGGATTGCCCTGGGAGTGGATTGCCACATCCTTCTTCCATTTTTGTGGTGCTAGGAATTGAACCCAGGACCTCAGAGACTGCAGAGCAGTGCTCTACCAGCTGAGCTAAATTCCAGCCCCTCACATTGTTTGGTCAGATACTATTAATAATAATCATAAGAAAAATTTAATACGTGAAGTATTATGATCATAAAAGGTTTTTCAGATACTATTAATAATAATCCTAAGAAAAATTTAATACGTGAAGTGTTATGATCATAAAAGGTTTTCATTTTTGCTTTTGAATACTGTTTTTATCCCATTAAGTGAATATACTACAATCTGTTTCTCCATCAGCTATTTAAGGACATAAGGGACTAGTATTTAAATACATTTTGTGAACATTCACATACAAGGATTTGGGGGGAGATAAGCTTATTTCTCTTGTGTAGATACTCAGGAGTGGCATTGTCAGGATGTGTGTGTGTGTGTGTATATGTTGTTGTTAGGTGCCATTGAGTCGGTATCCGACTCATAGCGATCCTATGTACAATAGGCAAAACAGTATTGTCAATGCTTCTCTGCTATTCATAGTGTGTTCAATGGCTGATTGTTTTTTGGGAGTGGGTTGCTGGGTCTTTCTCTAAAGCCTACAGCACATGGTGTTCCCAGGCATTCTCTCATCCAAGTACTAACCAGGCCCAACTCTGCTTAGTTTCCTACATCTAATAGGATTGGATGCCACAGTAGTATGGCTGTAAGCTATAGAAACATTTCTACACACACACACACACACACACACACACACACACACACACACACACGATGTTACAAGAAGCTGCCAAGCTGAAGTAGCTGTCAAGTGCGCACTATCACCCAAGTGTGTTAGAGTTGTAGGTGCTCTATGTCCTTACTAATCCTTGGTAATTTCAGAAGTTTTGAATTTTCGCCATTCTAGTAGACAGAAGTATGTGTCCTTATCATTTCCATTTGTACTTTCCTGATGATTGCTAATACTAAGAATCTCTTCACATGACCACTTGCATACGTTATTTTCCCACGTGTATTTTGAAATGCGTTGCCGTTTTTTGAAATGGGCTTTTTTCTTTTCATTATTGAATAGTAAGTTTCTTTCTAAATTTTGGATAACATTTCTTAGGTATGTGTCCTGGAAATATTTTTTTCCACTCTGTGACTTCTCATCTTCTTAAGGAAAATTTTTTTCCATATCTTTCCTCAGTTACTAACACTGTTATTTTGAGATTTAATTAACCATTTATGTGTATATCTATTTAGAGGGGCTTCCTGTTCCCTTTCAAAGACTGCAGTATGTATACTTTTTAATCAAAATACCTTGAATAAAGTGGAGGTAGCAGATGCATGCATGTGTGTAAACCCCAACTGCCAATAATACAGGCAACAACTGACGTCATGTTTGAGTGCATTATAAAATGCAGATGTAGCAAAAGTGACCGTGTGGAAATATTTTTACACTGTTAACAAAATCTCAAGCCATAAATGAGTTTAAGCAATGAAATTTTTAATAGGAAACATTGTTTGTGTCTCTGGAATGGTAGCTATTTTCTAGAATAGAACAGTGTGACCTCTATCTATTCACCAAGAATATATAATGTTGGTTGGAATGTTTAGGGTCCATTGTAGACTGAAGAAAATTATCATAAGTTAGGAAAACTTAATATTATTAGTTACATGACATTTTATGATGGATTTAAAAACACTATATAATAGTGCAAAAATTGTTCAAATTTCTAGGTTTAACTGACAAGTCAATTTTTTAGGCTTCCATCATTTGTGGTTTGTGTGCTGATTGAGTGCATGTGAATTTTGGAACATTTGTATTTCAGGTACTCCAACTTGATTATAATACAATAATCTTGGTAACCAATATGGTAACAGACCTTTTAAATAAGATGGCAGCATCTTATTGGCACTTTAAATACTAACCTCTAATCATAAGTCTAAAAGAAATCTACACTGATTTCATTGTTCCATATTTTTTGTCTTATTGAGAGTTCATGGGAAAGGTCTTCAAGAATCTCTTCAAAAATATATGAAAAGCCATTTGAAAATGGATTTCCTCATTTAATTGTCAAATGATTATTCTCAAATTTATTTTCATGTGAGAACAGATCATAAAGAAAAGTGGGCAAAAGGAATATAAAGCTATTGTCAATTTACTTTTGTCCATTTTAAAACAGTATTGCTGTGGATCAGAGCCATACATGACTGTAATTATCTGTCTAAGTCTCTGGTACTTATAGTGGAAACTAGGGTAATGGAAGCCTGAGTTACAATCTACTCTAAGATGGCTTAATTAATGAGGCTTTTAGCCCATGACTCCTATTTTACATGTGACAGGGACTTTTCCCCTAGAGTCCACACAGCATGCCTCAGAAACATGTCTCTTATTTTACAACAGGATTCTGATGGCTGTGCACAAATGTATGGGAAAAGAGTAGAAGGGAGAAATCAGGTGAAAATCGGTCATTGCATAGAACCACAAGATGAATTAAACTGTACACACACACACACACTACACAGATGTGTTGACGTCCAACCGTGGATACCCACGTTGAGGCGCCACTATTATGTTGGCGTCCAACCGTGGATACCCACGTTGGGCGCCACTATTATGTTGAGGTTTTGGCTCTAGCCCGGCTAAAGTTAGGGCCAAGCCCACAACATAACACGTGACCGGTGTCGGAAAGAAGGACCTCGGGAGACCTTCAGGTGGTTGGGAAAGGACAGGGAAGGTTTATTGGGGT
>VMDO01005594.1:0-66859 GCA_007922755.1 Pedetes capensis
TCAGATCTCGGAAGCTAAGCAGGGTCAGGCCTGGTTAGTACCTGGATGGGAGACCGCCTGGGAACACCAGAAGCTGTAGGCTTGGGAGAAGGACCTGGCAACCCCCTCCCAAAAATCAATCTGCCATTGAAAACCTTATGAACAGCAGAGAAGCACTGACAATAGTGTTTCCCCTGTTGTACAGAGGGTCGCTATGAGTTGGATACCGACTCGACAGCACCTAACAACAACAACAACAACAACAATTTGACCATAAGATCCTTTTATTCCACTAACATCTATACACATCCCAAACAAGTAATGGTCTATGTGAAATGCATTTCAGGCATTAGTTTACTCCCTCAGATTACATATGTCTATTTAAATTGAGGGCCTTCTATGACTTCACTCCCACAAGAAAGTTTAGCTGCCCACTCAAAAACATCAGTGTAAATTAGAATATGTATGGATGGCTATGTATTAATTCTCAGATTCTCAGACAGCTTTGAACACCCCATAAATTCTCCATGTAGTCTCAAAAGAGCTTTCTTTAATTGTTTTAGAGGTAACTGTCCATTCCTATGTTGGACAGAGCTTTGTGACCTTGGAACATACATCATGAAAACCCTTAGCTCTCAAATCAACTCTATAGTATAGGATACAATTCTTCTTAGTCAGGGCCTGGTTTTAATTTCTGAGGTCTTTCAAGTGCTCTAGGGAGTTCTACATGACAGAGACATCATAAACCACAGTAAATACAAGACATGGATAGGAAGGAGGTATTTGCAACACATATAACAAATAATGGATTTGTATCCAGAATATATTAAAGACTAAAACAAATCAGTAAGAAAAGAGACAAGCCAAATGATAAAATGGGCAAAGGATACAAATAGAAGAGGAAACTTAGTGGTCAACAAATACCTGAAAAGATGTCCATAAGCTTGGAATACAAATTCAAACAATTATAACTGTTAAATTTGTGTTTATGTATACAAATATATATACATATATAAATGTACATGCATATATATATAGAGAGAGAGGGAGAAAATGCCAAAAAATATATACACATCTTGGGACAAAAACTTTCTATTTTGCTGTTTTAAGAATGCATGGCACTAGAATTCATTTGATTAATGCCATTGATTGAATGAACATCATACTACACACTGCTACATAGATAACATTTCTTACAATACATATACATTTTCTGGCACCCCATATATGCGGTAGAAGTATAAAAACTAGCAGGAGATGACACACCCTCAGTTCAAAATAGTAGTTACTATGGAGAAGAACTGTGGCTGGGATTTAGCTCAGTTGGTAGGCACTGAGCTGCAGTCTCTGAGGTCCAGAGTTCAATTTCTAGCACCGCAAAAATGGGAGAAGGACCTGGCAAGGCAGTCCCAAAACAGTCTGCCATTGAAAACCCTATGAGGGTTGCTATGAGTCGGATACCGACTTGACGGCACCTAACAACAACAATGGAGAAGAAGGAAGGAAAAAAGGATGGGGAAGGGGACTTCAATGTTATATACAATGTCTTTTTTTCTTTTTTTTTTTTTTTCAGTATGTGAAGGTTGAACCCAGAGCCTCACATATACACATATACTTTGCAAGTGCTCTACCACTGGGCTGCATCCTAGACCATTTTTTATGTTTTATCTTGAGACAGGGTCTCACTGAATTATGCAGACTGCCTCTGGCCTCAAACCTGCAATGCTCCTGCTTCTGTCTCCCAAGTTGCTGGGATTACAGATGTAATCCCAGGGCTACAATATCTTTTTTCTTTCTAAAAATATAAAAACGTGAAAAATATAAGTGAGGTTGGTATCTGTCAAATTTGGGTGGTGGAAAAGAAAAAGGCATATGTTTTTTTTTTTTTTTTTTTTTTTTAATTTTCTTTTTTTCCTTTTTTTTTTTCCCAGTGCTGAGGACCAAACCCAGGGCTTTGCACTTGCGAGGCAAGCGCTCTACCACTGAGCTAAATCCCCAACCCCAAGACATATGTTTTCTGTATTTTTGAATATTTCTTTTAAAATAAACAAAATGAAAAGAAAAAAACTTTACCTTAAGCTGATCAACATAAATATAAACCTTTGTAAGATATTACTTTATAAAATAATTTCTTCTATTTTAAGTATTATGTTTAACTCATTTCTTTCATTTTTTGATTTTGTGCTTTGATCAACAGGCTTACTGAAATACTTTGTACACTCTAAACAGAGATATTGGATGGTATGGTTTAATTAGCTGCTAAGGCCTAGAGTATAGGCATTTAGTCTTTGCTTAATAGTTGTTGCCTTTTTCCTTTAAAAAAAAAACTGGGTATGGATTTAGATTAACCTGATGATAATCTCTAGGTATATCAGTCAGCACTCAATAAAGTTGCAAGTGACAAAAAAATCATCTCAAACAGGTTTAAGCTGGAATTTTATTTGGATATGTTACTGAAGAGTTCTGAGTAGTACAGCTGGTCAAGCTTTAGGTATCAGTGGATCCTGGGTATTAAATGATGATATCTTCTCCCACTTTCTAGTTTTCCAATATTACAAATGTTACAATAAGCATGTCATCTTATACACATAAGTTAGGGCTTCTCAAACCTAGAAGTGGAATTGCCAGGTCAAGAGGATAGACATTTCCAGCTGGGCGTGGTGGCACATGCCTGTAATCACAGCGGCTTGGGAGGCGGAGCCAGGAGGAACGCAAGTTAGAGATCAGAGGAAGTCTGTGTAATTTAGCGAGACCCTGTCTCAGAAAGTAAGGAAAAAAATAATAATAAAAGGGCTGGGGGTGCAGCTCAGTGGTCCAGCACTTGCAAAGCATGCAGGCGTGAGGCCCTGGGATCAACCCCCAGTACCACAAAAAAAAAAAAAAAAAAAAAAAGAGGATAGACATTTCCAATTTTTCCAGATACTGCCAAATTTCTAGCCAAAGAGTTTTGGGTTTTTTTCCCCTCTCAGGCACAGTCTTGCTATGTTGACTAGGCTGGCCTTGAACTTGCAATCCTCATGCCTCAACCTCTTGGGTAGCTAGGATTACAGGTGCATGCTACTGCACCCAGCTCTTTCCTTTGTCCTTTCACACTTAGAATTTGAAGACTCAAATTTTTCTACTTTTCAGCCAACGTGACCGAAGTCAACATCAACAGTAATAAATGATGTTGCTAGCATATACCATTGATAAGATATGATTAAAATGGGACTTTACCTCTGTGGTATTCCTCCCCAAAGGGGCTGGGATTTAGCTCAGTTGGTAGAGAGCTGCTCTGCAGTCTCTGAGGTCCCGAGTTCCATTCCCAGTACCACAAAAATGGGAGAAGGATGTGGCAATACACTCCCAAGGCAATACACTCCCAAGGCAATCCCGAAACAATCAGCCATTGAAAACCCTATGAGGGTTGCTATGAGTTGGACACAACTTGATGGCACCTAACAACAACATTGCTCCTCAAAACTCATTGTCCCAGTTTAACTACAAGAAAAGCATCAGTCAAATGCCAATTGAAGGGTGTCCTACGATGTACTTGTCCAGTGTTTCTCTTAAAACTGTCAAGGTCATCAAAAACAAGAAAAGTCTAAGAAACTGTCACTACCAAGTAGAGCCCAGAAAGACACAATGACTAAATGTCAGATGGTATCCTGAATGGTACCCTGAAGCATAAAAAGGACATTAGGTAAAAGAAGAAATCCAAATAAACCATGAACTTTGGTTAATAATGCTCTATCAATACTTGTATATTAATTATAAGAAATGCACCACACAACCATAAGATGTTAAGAGTAGAGAAACAGCATGAGGTATATGGGAACACTTTGTACCATTTTTTTCAAATTTTCTGTAAATCTGAAACTTTTAATTTTCACTTCCCTGACTATTGGGGAGATAGAGCATCTTTTCAGGATTCTTTGATGAATTTCTTGTCACAACCTTTGCCTATTTTAAAAATTGGATTATCAGGTTTTCTTTTTTTGAAAAATGATTTGTTAGAATTCATATATATTCAGTATATTAATCTTTTGCTGGGTAAATGAGTTACAAATATCTTCAGTTTATAGGCTATCCTTTAATATTTTTATAGTATCTTTATTTTTATTTATTTTGAGCTACTGTGGGCTGAACCCAGGGCCTTGTGCATATTTTGCAAGTGCTCTAACACTGAGTAGCACCCCCAGCCCTTTTTAAAATTATTTATCTTGAGACAGGGTCTCACCAATTTATGCAGGCTGCCTCTGAACTTGTGATCCTCCTGCCTCTGCCTCCTTGGTGGCTGGAATTACAGGCATACACCACCATGCCTGGCTGGCTCTGTTGTATCTTTTGTACAGATATTTTTAATTTAATATAGTTAAATATTTTTCCTTATGCTTGGTACGTTTAAGTCTTTACAAACTTTCCCTTATGTAGGTATCATAAATATATCCTGTGGATTTTGTGGTGGTGGGTATTGAACTGAGGGCCTTGTGCATGCTAGGCAAGCACTGTTACCACTGAGCTACATCCCTATCCCTCAACACTTTCTTCTAACATGTTTTATGTGTTGCTTTTTACCTTTAAATTTTTTAATTTTTAATTTTGTTTTAATTATTTTTCAGTTTTTGAAGATGAGGTCTCCTTGTAGCCCAGGCTGGTCTTGAGCTTATGATCAACCTGCCTCCGCCTCCTGAGTGCTAGGATTATAGGCATGTAACACCACTCTTGGTCTACCTTCAAACTTTTTAATTAAAATTTCTTTTCTTTCTTTCCTTTATTTCTTTTCTTTTTCTCTTATTTCTTTTCCTTTTAAAATGGGTCTCACTTTGTATCCCAGGCTGGCTTCAAATTCACTATGCATATTGGGCTAGCCTCCAACTTGCTATCCTCTTACCTCAGCCTCCTGAGTGCTGGGATTTGGAATTTCTTTTTATCTAGCATAAAGTATAAATAGCTAATAGTTCTAGCACCACTGAGATTTTCATCATTTCTCCCTGATTTATAGTGCTATTTCTGTTTTATGCCAAGTGCTTGCATGTATTTACACTGTTTCTGGCCTATCTCCTCCTTAATCTAGTTGTCATTGTTTTTAAAAAATAAGGCTGTTTGATAAAGTTTTTTTCTGGTAAGTCAAGTTCCCTCCTCATTTTTTTCCCCAAAATTTTCTTGACTATTTTTGGCCTATTTGTTTTTTCATATAAAATTTAAGATCAGTTACCAGTTATCAAGAGCCATAAAAAGTCCTTTAGGAATCGCGATTAGTGGTACAATGAATTTACAGACAAAATTAATTAAAATATTTGTGGTACTTAGGGGCTAAACCTAGGGCCTCACGCATAGTTGCAAGTGCTGTACCACTGAGCTCCACCCTCGGCCCCTTTTTAACTTTTTATCTTGAGACAGAGTCTTGCTAAATTACATAGGCTGCCTCTGGCCTCGACCTTGTGATCCTTCTGCCGCTGCCTGCTGGGTACAGGCATGTGCCACCATACTGGGCTTGTATTTTCTTTTTTAATTGTTCTTTTTATCATTAAGAACATTATTGCTTTTTGAATGTTTTCCTTGCTAACAAGTTGATGAATTATTTTAATATTTTTCTTATCATGCCTATGTAGACAACCACTTCAACTGCACATAACAAAGACTTTTTCTTACTTCCCAATCCTTATTCCTCTCATTTATTCATTTTTTCTTATTATATGGACTAGAACCTCTAGGTCAATGTGTAACAATTACACAGAGTAGAAAGCCTCTTTGCCTTATTTTTTTGTTTGTTGTTTTTTGTTTGTTTTTGTCTTATTTCTTATTTGTAATGAAATTCTTCTAAATTTTCCTCATTGACTATGATGTTTTTCTAGGTTTGCTATAGGTTTTTGATAGGTAGATGTCTTCCATTATCTGTTCTAGTCTCCTTACCGTAATGAGCTCCATATTTTTAGCTGGTATGTAGCTGTACATGTACCTCCTGTCTTTATCAGCTTCTCTCACAATTAGTAGATTTGGTTGTGGTTATGTCTCTAAGCTCTAGTTAATATTATATAATTAGAAGTGGTGCTTGTCAGCTGGGTGAGGTGGCACACACCTGAGATCACAACCACCTGGAAGGCGGAGGCAGGAGGGCTGCAAGTCTAAGGCCAGAGGATGCCTGTGTAACTTAGCAAGACCCTGACTCAAGATAAAAAACAAAAAATGGGCTGGTGGGAGCACCCCAGTGGTAGAGCACCTGCAAAGTATGTGTGAGGCCCTGGGGTCCAATATCCAAGTACTGCAAAAAGAGATGAGAGAGAGAGAGAGAGAGAGAGTGAGAGAGAGAGAGAGAGAGAGAGAGAGAGAGAGAGAGAGAGAGAGAAGGGGATTTACACATTTAATAAGTGGGCAGCATGGAGACTCAGAAGGAAATATACTATTTTTTCCACCTACATTTGTGGGCTTTGAGCTCCACTAAGTCAGATTGTGGTAGCATTACTCCAGTTTCTTTCATTCCTTCTTTTTTTCTTTTTTTTTTTTCTTTCCTTTTCTTTTTTCTTTTGCTCTCTTTCTTTCTTTTTTTTTCCTGCTGGTACTGAGGAGCTGAACCCAGGACCTCACACATAATTTGCAAATGCTCTACCACTGAGTTGCACCCCAGCCCCCTTTTTATTTGTTATCTTGAGGCAAGGTTTCCCAAAATTAGTTAAACTGGCCTCCAACTCACCATCTTTCTGCCTCTGCCTCCCCGGTCATAGGGATTACAGTCATGAGCCACTGTACCCTGCCAGCCTTATTCCAGTTTCAAGT
Source organism: Pedetes capensis (assembly GCA_007922755.1). Classification (NCBI taxonomy): domain Eukaryota; kingdom Metazoa; phylum Chordata; class Mammalia; order Rodentia; family Pedetidae; genus Pedetes; species Pedetes capensis. The sequence continues at coordinate 6,736 of VMDO01005594.1, forward strand.
AAAAAAAATAATAATGGCCAAACTTTCTCATACGATGAATTTTCCTCTGATGTGTTTTGCTTATACAGATACTTCATTCTGGTCTATACTAGATGCTGTGATAAACTGGTATCTGATTTAGCATGAATTCACATATTCTGTGATTTGAAGTTTTCCTATTAGCATTTCTTCAGTGGTCTGCAGAGAGCTCAGATTTCCAGGTGTTGTCCTATGGGAATATATTTTAAAGCCATTGTATTAGGTTATGCTGCATAAGCCCTGGAATCTGCAAGCCAAACACATTTTGTTGTTGTTAGGTGCCATCAAATTGGATCTGACTCATAGCAACCCTTTGTATAACAGAATGGCACACAATTCAACACTGTGCAATGCCCAGCACTATGTCAGTGCCTCTTTGCTCTTCATAGGATTTTCAATGGCTGATTGTTTTTGGCATTGTTTCCAGAGTGGCCTGCCAGGTCCTTCTCCCATTTTTTGAGGTGCTGGGAATCAAACCCAGGGCTCAGAGAGTGCAAAGCAGCAAACACATTTTAGGTCCCCAAATAATGGCAAAGTACTACTATGGCCTTGCTTCACTCTTTCCTATTTCATATGAATTATGTATTATTTCTCCTTATTGGTCCTCAAAGTAAATCTTATTGAGGAGTGTATCCAAAGGGTATTTTTTTCCAAAGAGAATAATTTTTAAAATGCCATAAACACAGATTTAGCTACAGGATATTTATCTCAGTGCTATTTACAAAGGTTTTTGAAAAAGGAAACAAACTAAATGCTGAAAGTAGAATATTGGCTAAATAGAATATTTCCTATATAAAATACTGCTCCGCCATCATGCAATATTAAGATTATTTTTTGATATAAGGGCTGGGATGTGTCTTAGTGCTACAGCACTTGCCTAGCATGCATGAGGCCTGTAGCCGTACCACTGTGGTGTCCGATCCCATCAGATCTCGGAAGCTAAGCAGGGTCAGGCCGGGTTAGTATGTGGATAGGAGACAGGCTGGGAACACCAGGTGCTATAGGCTTGGAAGAAGAACCTAGCAACCCACTCCTAAGAAACAATCAGCCATTGAAAACCCTATGAATAGCAGAGTCGCTATGAATGGAACACTGATTCTATGGCACCTAACAACAAGAAGCATGTGTGAAGCCCCAGGTTTGATCCCCAGCACCAAAAAAAAAAAAAAAAAAAGGAGACTATTTATTGATGTGGACTGGTGTTCATAGTTTTATCAAGAAGGCAGGATAATAATATACATCTTATTTTTATAATCTGCAATGCAAAATATACATAGAAAAATTTCAGAAACAGATACTAAGTGACATTCTCTTTGTTGTATTTTGTAGGTTTTTGAATAACAGTTCTTACTATATTGACTTTTCTTTTTTTTTAGTGTTGGATATCAAACCCAGGGCCTTACAAATGCTAAGTATATGCTCTACTATTGAGTTACACCCCTAACCTAACTTTTAAATTTATATTTTCAGCTATTTTTAGTTTTTAGGATGGATACTTATTCTTTTGCAGTATAGAATCCCCACATAACTTTTTATTAAAATGGTACTGGGGGTTGAACCCAGAGCCTCACACATGCTTTGCAAGTACTATACCACTGAGCTGCACCCCACAGCCCCTTTTTTACTTTTTAATCTTGAGACAGGGTCTCACAAAGTCATGTAAGTTGCCTCTGGCTTCAAATCTGTGTTCCTCCTGTCTCAGCCTTCCAAGTCTCTGGGATTACAGGTGTGAGCCACTATGCCCAGTTCACATTTTTTATTAAAAAATAAAAAATAAAAAGAAGGAGGAGGAGAAGGAGCCAAGTGTGGTGGCACACTCCTCTAATCCCAGTGATTTGGGAGGCTAAGGCAGGAGGATCATGACTTTGAGGCCAGAGACAGCATGCATAACTTAGAGAAAACCTGGACACAAAATAAAAAATGAAAAATGAGCTAGGGGACACCCAGTGGCACACTTGCAAAGTATATGTGAGGCTCTAGGTTCAAACACCAAGTATTACAAACAAACAAACCCCAAAACACCAAAAAACCAAAACAAAAAACCAGGCCTTTATAAAGCATTGGTAAACGTTACTTGCTGTATTCTGTGAATTTAACAAAAGAAGAGGATATGGCTGTGGACAGAATTTAATTTAGACATAGAAGAAGTTCCTGAAGGTAAGACCTTTAATCCGTTAATAATCTGCTAAAATGGGAAGGGGCTGAGGTGAAACGATTAGTTAAAGGGTGGTAATCACAGCAGACTCTTGGTCAGGGATGAAAGTATAATGGTAGAAAGGATTTGAAGGGAGAAAATAAAAGGCTTTCTAAACCTGGCTACCTAGGATACAAATTGCCTTGGTAATGTTTGAGAGGCAGACAGTTAACAAGCATTCATTGAGAACAGAGTTCTAAGGAGAGAAAAGAAATAGAAACTCAGATTTCAATTATTTATTCATTCATTCATTCCTCAAACATTATTGATTGCTCACTACAAATCCACCATTGTGCTAAGTGCTGGGCTTTTCTCTTGAGAAGTTTATAATTCAGTTGGAGAAATGAAACACAAAGATATGAAATAATTTGAGAAGGACTGGAAGCCTAGATGGAAAAGTCAGGTAACTTTGTTCAGCTAAAGAAGAAATCAGAATATCTGGGATTAATGAGAATAAGCTTTCTGAATATTGGAATTTAAAAGTTCAAGAATTTTTAGGGAAAAGATAATGTGAAGAGTTTTTGACTGTAATAGGACATCTTGCATATACCTATTATCATTTCATGTGTGAGATATACCTCTACTGCTCCAAAAGTTAAGGTTTTAAATATGTGTCCCCTTTCCACAAAATTTTTAGTTTTTTTTCTTTTTATTTCCTTCCTTCCTTCCTTCCTTCCTTTTTGTTTTCAGTACCAGGAGGCTAGACCCAGGGCCTTGCACATACTTTGGACATGCTCTACCACTGCACCCGTCTGTCCCCTTTTTTACTTATTATTTTGGGACAGGGTTTTGCTAAATTACGCAGGCTGCCTCTGGCCTTGAACTGGCAATCCTCCTGCCATAGTCTGCCAAATCGCTGGGATTACAGATGTGCACTACCCTGCCTGACTTCTTTTTTCTTTTATTTGTTTGAGACAGGGTCTCACTATGTAGCACTTGCAGGCCTGGAATTCACTGTGTAGCCTGAAGTAGCCTGGAACTCTGGATCCTCCTGCCTCTGCTAGCTATGCCCAGCTAGCTATTTTCCATTAAGAGGTGAATGGCCCAAGCCAGGAGCAGTGGGACATGCCTGTAATCCCTGGGATTTGGAAACCTGAGGCAGGAGGATTATGAGTTGGAGGCTAGAGGCAACCTGAACAATTTAGTGAGAACTAGTTTCAAAGAGGATAAAAAGTGGGCATTGGGTGCAGCTCAGTGGTAAAGTGCATGTGTGAGGGCCTGGATTCAAACTCACAAAAGAAAGAGAGAGGGAGAGAGAGAGAGAGAGAGAGAGAGAGAGAGAGAGGGAGAGGAAGGAAGGAAGGAAGGAAAAGAAAGAAAGAAAGAAAGAAAAGCTAGAGGTAGGTTGGGGTGGGGGTATTGTGGTACATGCCTGTAATCCCAGTGACTCAGGAAGCTGAAGCTGGAGGGTCACTTTTTCAATGCCAGAGGCAGCCTGTGAAATTTAGCAAGACCATGTCTCAAAATAAAAAAAGGGCTGTGAGTGCAGCTAAATGGTAGAGCACTTGCCTAGCATGCACAAGGCCCTGGGTTCCACCCCTAGTACCAAAAAAGAGAGACAGAGGGGAAAAAATAGGTAAAATAAAAATTGAAGAGAACTACAGAATTTTAGAGAGAGGGAGTTCACCTTTGCTACTATGTAGCCTTTGGTAGATACCATAATTGTCTATCCAACGTCTATTCTCCCCTTTTCCTTGCCAACTGACTCCCAATTTTGTTCACAGCCTTAATGTACCCATCTATAAAATCCTACACATTTCCCAGCCTTCCCTTTCAGATGGAGTGACCATATGACACAGTGGCCAGCGAGATTTAAGTAGAGAACATTGTGTGGGTTTTCCAGGGAACAGAGATGTCCTTTTTCCCCTTTGCCCTTCTTCTCTCCTTTTGTCTAGAATGCAGACATAATGCCTAGAGATGATAGCCATCTTCTAGGTATGAGAACAGGCCATTTCTAAAATTGGCAGAGAAGAAAGCCTATGTGCCTTTTGGGAGAGTGGGGCTTTGGGACTAGCATCCATGGACTAACTGCAGACTTGCATGAGAAAAAGAAAACCTCTAAGCCGCTGGTGTTTGTCACTAACAGTCAAACACAATCTCTGCCTGATAAATAACCTAACCTACTTATTTCACAGACAGGAGACAGGCCCAAGAAAGTTCCATGAATGTAGGTAGGTGGTATCCAGTTAAGATTTTCTCATTTTGAAGTGACAGAAAACCCAATTCCAAACCTATTAGGCAAAACTGAAGGATTTATCAATTCAGATCATTAAAGTCTGCCACGGCTTCCTCCAGAGACTCCAGTGATTCTTTCTTTCTTCCTTTCTCCCCATGTCTTGGCTCTGTTTCTCGCAGTGATTAGTCCACTGCAGACAAGCTCTTTCCTCTTTGTGGCAAGGTAGTGCCAGCAGCTCCAGTTATACCCCACCTAGTATTAAGTCCAGAGAAAAAGCAAAAACTCCTCCCTAGAGAAAAGTCAAATCACTCAGAAGAAGTGGGAATGGCTGCTAAACAGGGCAAAAGCTTTGCTCAGTAGGTATCAAAATAGAAGAAGAATTTAGGACTAAGTCAGGATCTAAGGATCTAAGTCAGTTCACTTTCTGCTTTACCAAAGAGCCTCTGATAAACAACATAAATAGGTATATGCAGCATCCATGAGAAATATCAGGTATTTCCTTGGATCACATAAATTATTATATATTCCTAGAATGTAGGAAAGTGAGTGTAAAAGAGAAAACATTAAACCTATCTAGAAGAAATTAGAACTGATTGGGTGCCATGAATAAAAATAGACCCAACGCTGAAAACCAGCTCTGATTTGGGGTTTAAGACTGACATGTTCATGAGCAATAATATAGGTTACATCTTCCCCTTTGCTTCTAAAAGGAACTTGATGGGTTGACTCTCTATGTAGGCTTTTTCTCTCATGATTTTCTCTTGCTGATGTATTCTTTCTTTCTTTTTTTCTTTTGGTGCTGGGGATTAAATTTAGGGCCTCAAGCATACCTAGGCTCAATGTTTCCTTCTAAATATCCCTCTTTTTCATATTTTTCTCCTACCAAAAAAGCTTTAACAGCCACAAAGCACAGATAGATGATCTACTTTGTTCCTGAGAACTTTGGTTCCACCTGTCAGATCTGAGTTCAGAGTTCCTTCAATCTGTTTTGTCCCAGATTTTAAAGGCATTGGTCCTTGGTTCAGGCCTTACTGAGTAAAGCTTGGGTTCATTATTACCCAAGATTATTACCATTATTACCAATCCTTCCATGAAGGAAAGAGTTGCAAATTGATCATCTCTGAAGCCATAATAGCTGCTTTTCATTTTTACTAGGTTTTTTTTCCCCCCCTTTTGGAAGAAATGTTGGCCTTTGGATTTTTGAACTTCTACATTTAGTTATTATAAAAATAAGCATTTAATAGCATAAATATTAATGTAATAAGTATGTTAGAGTGAAAACTAGGAATGCATGCTCAAGGAGATAGGTTTCTTATCAATTTACTCTTTCACTGAGTTTTAGCAAGTTATGTTTACTTGGATTTCCTACTGGTAAAGAGTAAGTCTAAAATGATTTCTTTTCTGGTTAGTCTTTGCCATTCCAGATAACGAAAGTATAAAGTCTCTTAGATGATTCATGTTTAGTGGTGTTTGCTTCTCTGTTAGAACTTTTTTTTGCCGGGTGCGGTGGCACACGCCTGTAATCCCAGCGACTGGGAAGGCGGAGGCAAGTGGATTGCAAGTTTGAGACCAGAGGCAGTCTGCATAATTTAGCAAGAGCCTGTCTCAAAAACTACAAAAATGGGCTGAGGGTGCAGCTCATTGGTATAGCACTTGCAAAGGATGCAAGCACGAGGCCCTGAGTTCAAGCCCCAGTACCTCAATAAAAAAAAAAAAAAATTTTTTTTTGTCATGTCAATTAAACTATCGGATTCCAAAAATAAAGAGCCTACTGCTGGATACTTCTAATCATTGTCCTGCCATTGCCTTTCTCAGACTTCTTTCTCCCTCTCTCTTCCACAATGTCTTACATATATAATTTCTTCTTTCCATTTTTTTCCTCTCTATTCTTTAGGGCCTTTTTCTAGGCTTGCAGCTGCTAGTTTACATGCCACATTGCTGCGTCTGTTACTTTCCTAAAATTTAGCTCTGGTCATGTCATTGCCCTCTTTAAAAATATTAAATGGCTCCCCAGTGCTTATAGGATAAATACCTTTGGTATAATTTTCAAGGCCCTCCACCCTTTCCTTACCTTTCCTGTTTCTTCCTTCATTCTAATAATCACTATACCCAATGTCAAATTCCTATTAAAATGTCAACAGATGGCTACTAGAGAGTTTATTTCATTCTGTCTGGGTGTTAAAGCTATGCACTCATAATCAGGTATAAGCTATTTAAGCCAATTATTCTATCCTTCTTTTTTTTTTTTTTTTTCCAGTGTTGGGGATAGAATCCAGGGCCTCACGCATGCTAGGCAAGCACTGTACCACAGAGCTATACCTCTATTTCCATATTTTGTTTATTTTTACCTTCCTAAATACTGTACAACCAAATATTCACAATATATCAGAGAGACTCATGGACTATAATTCACTGTTATGACTGCTATAGGAACAATTTGAACAAAATGCTTTGGGAATCCAGAAGACAGAACAATTAATATTGCTTGAAAGAGTTCAGGATGAGTTCACACAGGAAGTCATATCTGAGTTGGACTTTGAAGGTAAAGAGGGATTTTTACAGGTTGAGAAAATGAACAAATAAGTGAATGAATATTCTTTTTGTGTGTGTGTGGTAATTGGGGGTTGAACCTAAAGCCTTACACATACTTTTCAAGTGCTCTACCACTGGGCTGCAGCCTCTAGCCCGTTTTTAAAAATTTTTTATTTTGAGTCAGTGACTTGCCAAGTTACACAGGCTGCCTCTGGTTTTGAGTCAGTGACTTGCTAAGTTACACAGGCTGCCTCATGATCCTCCTGCCTCAGCCTTTCCAAGTCACTAAGATTACAGTTGTATGCCATAGTGTCCAGCCCAATGAATATTCTAAGTCTTATATTTTATAATTAGATTCTAACACCTGTGACAAGTCCTTTGTGTATCTCTTCCCATATTTGGGGCAGTCTACATTTTTGTATTCAGCTGAAACAAATGGATCTCAGGTATGATATGTTATTTCTAAAATCAGTCTGTTGTTAGGTGCCATCAAGTTGGGTCCAATTCATAGCAACCTTATGCACAACAGATGAAACACTACCTGACACCGTGCCATACCTGGCACTATTGTCAGTGCTTCTCTGCTATTCATAACGTTTTCAATGGCCCATTGTTTTGGGAGTTGGCTGCCAGGTCCTTCTCCCAAGCCTACCATATCCGGTATTCCTAGGTGGTCTCCCATCCAAGTACCAACCAGGCCTGCTTCACTTCTAAGCTCTAACTGGATCAGATGCCACAGTGGTACAGCTGCAGGTGTAGTTTATCCAATAACTTCAACTTTGCCTTTCAATATGGGGCTTAGTTATGGATGACCAATTCAACTATTTTACCATTGCATCCTTAACCTAACTATTTAGCTATAATCCTCAGTAAAGCTGAAATGAAGACACCTGGTGTTTTTTTGACCATTCAATGACAAAGTCCAATGAAGCCCAGGTATTTCTTGGAATATTTGCATCAACACATCATAGCTATGATGCATCACATTGTAAACATATGTGTGTTAGGACTTTGCCCTCCAACTGTCTAGTTTCTTTCAACCTCTGTAGAAAACTGCTGTTGGAATGAAGAGATAGCAACTGGAGGGAATAGTGGGGGGAGAAGAAAGAATGTGGTGCGAGATAGCATTCCTTTCTCTTCCCGTCTATCAGCCCACTAAGAAAGCAAATGGATAATTTACTTGTAGATACCTGTACAGATTTTTAGCCTTGTGCCTGCCACAATGCACGTGTTTAAAGGGCAACTCCCTAGTTAGGCCATGTTTACTTAGATTCATCTTTGTAAAATCTTTGAATCTCCTACACCTAGCAGAGTTTCTGACATCCATTTGTGGGATGAGAGAATGGATTTGCTTCATATAGGGGAATGGTTTTTCATTGTTTCTTAGTTACAGATATTTGTTTCAGAAAGCTTATGAAGGCTAAACTTTTAACCTTTGTTTGTTTCCTTTGTTTCTTAAGGAAAGAGATACAAGTAGGTACAGGCTTGCAAAAATTTGCATACCGGTTTAGAGAGATCACAAATATCTTGGAGCGAATACATGGACCTCTGGTTAAAACTCCCTGAATTAAGAGACAAGGTAAAAGAAAATTGTAAAACCTTTACCAATTCATAGTCTTGGTCAAACTAATGTCACAGCCAAGGTGTGGCTACTAGCTAGACTCAATAAATACTGTAATTAGAGGTGGAAAAAATATCTTAGCAAATGTAATGTGATGGTTTCAGGGCCAGTATGAATAAGGGCTCAGTTTGCATATGTTTAACTTGCTTAGTGCTGGGATGATTTGAAGACATTATCTTCTTTCTTTCTTGGTTTAATGGGCTCAGGGGTTCCTATGTTCTCATTAAAATTTCTCCTACCTAATCCAGCCTTTGCATTTCTCTGGTATTTACCTCCTTTCTCACTGCTCATTTGTCTTTCAGATTCTAGCTGACTGCACTGCATCTAAGAACTTGCAATTATTCTAGATCTTTAGAGACTTTACTGGTCTTTGTAAGACTTCAGATGCAGACTCTGATTCAGACTAACTCATAAAATTTAGAAGTACTTCATCAAAGAGAATTAAATGCCTGATTATAATAAGATTTAGACACTTTGGCAGATAGGAGTGAGAATATTCTAGATCCAACGGCAAATGGTATAAGAAACTAATTTTGCCTTCAGAAATATTTGCTAGAACATGTTCTAGGATGAAAAATGACATGTAAACACAACCAAATAATTTGATTATAATTTCAGCACAAGTGAGGTCACTGCCATTTCCCACCACTATCAATTCTCTATTAAGGACTGCTCTCAAGGTAGAGCAAAATAATTTGTAGTCTAAACTTTTTTGGTCTATTACTTGATTGCTCTGGAAATTTTCCTTTCAGAGTTTGTGTTTGTTTAGCAGGCTCCTTACACTATATGTGTGACTAAAATTATTTTAACAGCCTTAATTGTATTACAATGACAAAGATTCTATGGATCTTGTGACAATACATTCCTCTATTCTGTATGAGTTTATTTAATTCCTTTTCAGTGGGTGATATTTGAAACTCATTTAAAGTAGATCTAGCTACACAATTCACAAAGTGCCTAAACAGGTCCAGGAGGGGTTAAAGAACACACTGCCAATATAAAAATTGCCATTCTATTGCATAATCTACAATCTTGTAGTTGAATCTCGGTTATTGTGAAATTTTAATCAAGTAACTAGGAATGTGATATATGATTGGGCAGTAATATAAAGGAATTCTACAAAATATTAAATCTGTATGTTTGATTCTATGATCCTATTGTATTTTTGTTGTGGTGGTGGTGGTCCTGGGGATTGATCCCACAGCCTTGTGCTAGGCAAGCACTCTACCATGCAGCTACACCCCCAGCCCTTTTAAAAATATTTATTTTGAGGGAGAGTCTTGTTAAATTGTGCAGGCTACCTCTGGCCTCAAACCTTCAATCCTCCTGCTTCAGCCTCCTGAGTCACTGGGATTACAGGTATGTGCTACTGTATCTGGCTTCCTTTTGTAATTTCTTTTCTTTTGTTTTTTCTTTTCTTTTTATTTATTTATTTTTTATGGCACTTGGGGGTTGAATGCAGGGCCTCCTGAATACTTTGCAAGTGCTTTGCCACTGAGCTGCACCTCCAGCCCCTTTTAAAAATTTTAATTTAATTTAATTTAAATTGTGACAGAGTTTTGCTAAGTTATTCGAGCTGCCTCTGGCCTCAAACCTGGGATCCTCTTGCCTCAGCCTCTGAGTTGCTGGGTTTGTAAGCATGGGCCACCAAGTCCAGCCCTATGGTAATTTTCAATGAGAGAAAATTTCCAAATTTTACACATTTGAATGTACTACTTTTTATTGTGTACTTCTTCACTATTTTATGAAGAAGTGTGGATGCTGGGTAGTTTTTTAAAATATATCATTACACTATCTCAAATACCAAATAAAACAGGATGCAACTGAAACATAAATGACCTCAGAGGGAAATATCATTGGAACTACAGTAGCATATACTTACTAAAGACACAATGATCAAACAAATATTATGCAGGTCACACTGTATTTTTTGATCAGAGCAAACACTAATGAACTTGAGTTTTTAGTCATTGAAATCTGAAGGACAAAATGAGAATCTAGGTTTCTTTCTATGTTGCTACAAAGCATGGTCACAAAAATTATCCATTTAAGCAGCTTTTCAAAGAATGTACTATACCTGAAAAGGACAAGAATAGGGTAAGATTGGGGGACCACTTAATTTTCAAATATTTATTTAGATATAATCAGTGCTTAATGCAACTCCTGATGGGGTGGGATCCCAGTATAGGGGAATTCACAGCCTAGGTCAAGCCACACTCTGGGGGGACTTCTTTTCATTTTGCTGTTACCCAATCGAGAGAAATCTGATCAAAATAAACAATAAAGTATAATGGGAATGGGGGAGAGCCACAAAAGGGTAGAGAAGTGCAAAGGGAAAGGGGAAGAGGCCTTGCCCCTTCTTGACTTGTTAATTAGTGTCAGAATAGTAATGGGGGATTTCCTATACCCTTAATTTGTTGAGTGATTGCATAAGACTGGGGAAGAGGGATATGCTCCGTGATTCACCCAGAATTTCTTGGTATTGGGGCTCTGCTTGTTGCATTGCAATTCCCCTTTCATGTATTATACAGTCACTAATGGAGGGGGGAGGTACCCACCAGGTCTTTACTCTAACTCAAAATCATGGGATTTCAGTAGGCTTTGGTCTATGGGGAACATGAGCTTTAAATCCTCCCCTCTCAAATGAGTGGGGCTCTTAGCAGTTATGAAGGGACTTCCCTTGGGACTTGTTACTATAGCCCACAGTGGCCATACTTGAGGGCAGTTTTCTGTTTTGCTTTGCCACCTTGGGGTGGCTCAGAACATCTTTATTACCTCTGACAGGAGGAGAATGTTCACAGGGTTGATTAATTATACAGAATTTAGTGAAGATAATTGGGCAACCTGAATCAGACGCTCAGATGGAAAGACAGGTAGGCTCTGATGACACAATTTATATTCTGGGTTTGCAGGTAAAGCTTTGTAAATGGTTCACTACAGAGATACCAGCAGTAGACACAGCCTTTGCTGGGAGTTTCTACCCCGACCTCAGCACATCAATCCAGATGTGCTCAAATTCATGGGGAAAAGGCTCTGTAAATTATATACATGTACATAGCACAACAGACTGATTTTTATGATGTGCGAATATCTTTGGAGACACAACAAAAACTAAACCACCCCCAATAGCTCAAAAACCTTGCCCATGTGGCTGCTGGTATCAATATTCCACACAAGATTATTTCCCAAGATGCACACCTTGTGCTCCAATTGATATTTTAATAACGTGATTAAAAATTTCCCAGAAGTCTATTAGTGTCAGGAAACTCTCTGCGGTGTAGGTGAGGATTTTTGTTTTTGCAACGGAAACTTTTGGCTCCCATAAACAGAACAGCAAAAACTCATTTACGAGTCACTCCTCCACCCATGCCTAGACCAAAAGTAAAAAAGTAAAAAATGAAAACCTGCCTGGCGTTTTAGGTTTTCTTTTTTTCTTCTCTCTTTTTTTCCTCTAGAATAGCCAAGTGGATTCACATGATCTGATTTTTAAATTGTCTTTTATTTTCCACTGAGTAAATTCGGATGCTCCAGTACAATCAGAAGAATCGTTAAAAAAAATTTTTTTTTCAGCCTCCAACGGCTGGGTGTGTGTGTGTACAGGGGAAGAACGTACTTTAATTAAAAAACCCAATAACTTGAGAGTTTTAAGTTACGGTTTGCCATTTCCTAATTAAGAAATGAGTTTGACAGTCATTTGGCTAGTTCATTGTAGAACTGCTAAGAAAACCCCAAAGGGCCGGTAGCTGTCCAAGAGATGAAACAACATACTCTGGCGAGAACCCAAGGCAGCCGGCCCTATCCGCCGCCCATCTCTAGGGTCCTTGGTCTCCTTGCAGACACCTCGGTTCCCCCGGTCAGTTGTCCTCCTGCGCACAGCGCCGCGCGTGGCCTGACTCTTCAGGCTCGCAGCCACCAGGTGGGTGCAAATGTCTTTTCCCTCCCCGGGGCCCCTGCGCGCGGACGCCTCCTGCCTCCCTCCCCGCCGGCGGGGCCCTTTCCCGGCCCGGGATCAGCAGCAGCCGAGGCAGCGGCGGCAGGAAGCGAAGAGCTTGTTGATGCTGTTCCGTGGCGCGCCTGCCCGCCCTCTGGCGACCGCCCGGCTCTTCCCAGCTCCCGAGCGCCTCCCTCCGCGCCTGCGCAGTGCCTCGCGGGGGGCGGGGCTCAGATTCCTGTCAGCGGCCGCGGCGGTGGCGGCGGCGACCGTCAGTTTTCGCTGAGGAGAAGCACGGAACGGACTCCTTGGCTCTCCCTCTGCCCTTTCCCCGCCCTGAACCGCTCTCCTGCCTCGCCGAGAGTCCATCCCCGTGGAGTTTCTCTCCACCCCTGCGTCGTTTCGTTGGTCCTCGGCCGGGTGGAAGTCACTGCCCTCGAGGAGGAGGCAGCGACAGCCACCCTCGCCTCGCCGCCCCCGGTTTGGTGCCCGCGGTCCCGGAGAGGAGGTGCCGCCGCCACCGCCGCTCCCCCCCTCCCGCTGCCTTCGGGCCGGGCTGGGTCGAGCTGCGATGCCCTCGGACTTCATCTCATTGCTCAGCGCGGACCTAGACCTGGAATCGCCCAAGTCCCTGTACTCGCGAGGTGAGTCAGGCTGGGGGGTGGGGCGTGGGGGCGGGGAGAGCCGGCGCCGGGAGCCCCGGGGGTCCCCGTCGGGGCGAGGACGGCTAAGCCGGGCCCCTGAGAGTCTCGGGCTGGGGCTTGGGAGAGGCGAAGGGGTCGGGGTGATGGTGGAGGAGCAGGCAGAGGAGGGGCAGCCCCTCCCCCGCGGAGCCGCGGGCCGCTGGGGGCCCGGATTCCGTGCGCCCCGGGGTCTCTGCGGCACCGAGGGCTCGGGGCGGCGGGTCGCCCGCCTGCCCGCCCCGGCCCGCCACCCTCTGCGAGCTGCCCGCCTGGGTCTCCCCCTCTCGGGGATCACCCTGGCCTGGGCCCCGCGCTGGGGCCGCCGCTATTGGGGCGCAGCTGCTGCTCTTACCTGGGTTCTCCTCCCCAGCAAAGTTGCCCCTCACTGGGCTGCGTGGCCAGGAGCCCGTGTGGAGGGTAGAGTCACCACGTTTCTCCCCTTTTCTGTTTGTTTGTGTGCCGTCGTTCTATGCACCCCCCCTTCGGCCTAGTCCACTCCCTCCCCTTGCCGGGACGGCCCCCTCGACCAGGCGTTCTTCTTGTCCTCGTCATCTTCTTGCTGGAAAGGGCCCGAATTTTCTTTTCCCACCTCCGCAGCATTCTGATCACTCACTTTTCCCTTTCTTTTACAAAGATAGGGTGGTTTCCCTGGATTAGTTTTATTCCTCTCCACTCCCTGGAGTATCAGGCTCAGGCAGAGACTCTGTCCTTTGAGAATTTTCTCTTCTTTGACGTTCAAGGGCTTCTTGCAGAGAAGGGACACTGGACAGAGATTCCCATTTAAAACTCTGTTGACTCAGGTCTGCAGGTGATTCCCAACAACTAAAATATTAAGACTTGAGATGATCTCAACTAGGGTTAAATTCCTATACTGGATACCACAAGAATGTGTTAAAACAGGTTGCCTGTGCGACGGGTATCTAACTACTTTGCACACCTCTGGGAAGGGGCAAAAGACGTAATTGCGTTAACTATTTCATCATTTTTTTAAAAAAGTGCCGTTGTGAGCCCTTTTCCTGAGAAAGTCATCGTTTCTGCCGCTTTTGTTTTTATATATCCAGCCGCTAATACCTACCCCCACCATAGGAAGAGACTGCTGCTTCGCATTAGTGTATTTAAATTGTTTAAGTGAATCAAGAGTGACATGGTTTACTCTGGAAGGTACTGGACTTTATAGACTATTGAGTTTGTACACGCAGTCCTACTTACTAACTGTAGCCATTGTCTTTTTGCACTTATGACTTTAGTTGGCAGTCACCCTCCTGAAGTAGCTTAGAAATTTGTAGTTTTGAATGTCAGAAGGAAGAGACGATATCAAGAGATGATTCTTAGAATAGGGCCAATGTGGTACACTTGGATGCTAAAAATAGTCAAGACAGTAACACCATTGGGCAGTAATCATCAGATAATTTTCCATGAAACAAATGCTTTATCAAAATCTAAGTTTAGCTTAGAGACCAATGGAGAGGCAATTCAGCTTTCCTTTTCAGGGAATATAATTAACAAATATGAGCTGTAGCTCTTAAAAATACATGATAGTTATGTAAGAGATGTATGCTATCCTTGGCATTTTTTCTCATTCAGCATAAAAAGTACTTAATGCTTTTTGTGTTTTTCAGATTCTCTGAAGTTACACCCATCACAGAATTTTCATAGAGCTGGACTATTGGAAGGTCAGCAAAGTACCATTTTAAAGCTTATTGTGTTAGTATGCAAAGGCTTTCTCTAAAATGGAGTTTAAATGGGAAAGTGTGAAACTTTGCAAACTCACACAATGTAGTTTTGTCCTAAAGAGCCTGATCCTTCTTTTAGAGCAGCTAAATGTTTCAGTGGATTTTGTTGCTGTGTTTGAAGTGCTTGTTGGCTGTTGTAACTGCTTTGAGAAGTCTTGAAAAAAACCTCTCAAAAATCATTTAAAAATTATGTGTTGGGTGTTCTACTTTAGAATTCCAGATTTTACTTCTATCTTTTTACACATAAGCTGCATATGAAAAGGCTCAAACATTAAGATGATGAATTAATAACTATAAGAGTGACACCAAACACATATGTGGTTTGAAAATTTCTAATTTACAACTTTTGGATGCTGTGCATTTTCAAAATGATACGTTAATTATTTATTTACAAAAGCATTGATGTTATTACTATTGTATTATATTTAAGGATAAGAAAAGCCAAGCAATAGAAGTGAAGATTAAGCAATGCTTAGATAAAAGCTCTGGAAATGCTAATAGAATCTATAGAATAAACAGCTGACAATTACTTTAGACAAGAACTTTGTGTTGTTTTTGGTAAACATTTTAAGACATAAGATACTCTTATTTGTGTTGCTTTTACAGATTTTATAGATTTCACATTTATCATCTTTGTATCATGTAAGCCTGGTAGTGGACAGCAAGGATATTAATTTCCCCATTACAGAGATGAGAAACAGGCTGAAATTAAGAGACTTGTAGCAGGGGGGAAGTCCCACAGCAGCAGAAACAATGCTTTCTGTGTTTCAGTTCGTGCTCCTTACCCAAAGCCAAGCTGCCACTGTGAAATATATATGTAACCAGTAACTTAAGCATTTTATGGCCCACTTAAAATCCCTAAATATTTAAATTTGACTTGATTATAGGTTTGTCTTCCCTTAGAGGGAGTCTTTTAGGTATGGGGGGGATTGGTGTTGTAATTAAGCTTAATTTTGAATACCAGTTTGCTAGCTCTGTTTCCTGGGGCAGGTGATTTTACTTCTCTAAACTTTAATGCTCTTTTTATAGAAATAGATATCTTTTAAGTTAGCTAATGTGTGTTAAAGGCCTGCAGCTGTAGCCCTGTGGCATCCGATCCCGTCAGATCTCGGAAGCTAAGCAGGGTCGGGCCTGGTTAGTACCTGGATGGGAGACCGCCTGGGAACACCAGAAGCTGTAGGCTTGGGAGAAGGACCTGGCAACCCCCTCCCAAAAAATCTATCTGCTATTGAAAACCCTATGAACAGCAGAGAAGCACTGACAATAGTGTTTCCCCTGTTGTGCAGAGGGTCGCTATGAGTCGGATACCGACTCGACAGCACCTAACAACAACAACAACAACGTGTGTTAAAGTGCCTAGTGTTTCATCTGACTTATATAAGTGTTAGTTTTTTTTTTTCCTTTAGTATCAGTTAAATTGTCTCTCTCTCTCTTTTTTTTTTTTTTTTTTAATTTTGAGACAGGGTCTTGCTAAATTACTCCGGCTGCCTCTGGTCTTGTACCTGTGATCCTCCTGCCTCCCCCTCCTAAATCGCTGGGATTATAGGTGTGAGCCACCTCACCCAGCAGTTAAATTGTCTTAACAGTATAATTTAGAGCACATAAAAGGTTTTCATTTAGTTATTGATTATAAGAAGTCTTAGATATAGATTAGTATGAAAATAAAATATTTTAAAAACTATAATCTGAATAGAGAAATTTTTAGAAGTGTTTCTTAGTGAAGAAGATATTTGGTTTTTATTCCTATTGTTGAGTTTGTAATAGTGTTGTAGGCTCATCTTTGTCCATACTGTCCCTCCATTTCCTGGGCAACAAATCATAGGTAATTAATCATAGAGATTATCAGGCGAAAGACATGAAAAATGTTTTAATTATTTAAGCAAATATTTTTAATAGTTAATGTAAACATTATCATTTAATATGTGTATTTATATGTTTGTGCCTATACTTGTTAACTTTTGATTTGAGAGATTATTCAACATTTAAAACTGCCCTTCTATACATTACACATGAAATGCAGAATGTGTATGTATCAAGTATGTCATGTACTTTTTTGATCATAAGAAAGTTTGTTTAGCTGGGCGTGGTGGCGCAGGCCTGTAATCCCAGCGGCTTGGGAGGCAGAGGCACGAGGATCGCAAGTTCGAGACCAGAGGCAGTCTGCATAACTTAGCGAGACCCTGTCTCAAAAAGTAAAAAAATAAATGGGCTGGGGGTGCAGCTCAGTGGTCCAGCACTTGCAGAGCATGCAGGCGCAAGGCCCTGGGTTCGACCCCCAGTACCGCAAAAAACATAACAAAACAAAACAAAACAACAACAATAAAAAAAGAAAGTTTATTTAAGTATTTAATGTATGCTACTTCGTTATTTTATTTTGGACATTTATAATTTTGGACATTATAATTTGGACATTTTAAAGAGTACATAAAAGCAGAGAGAATAAAAAAATGATCCTCTGTATACCCATCACCAGGCTTTAACAATTATCAGTTTCTTTTATCCCCTCCCCTCCCTCAAGATGGATTGTTTTAAAAGAAATATTAGACATCATATCATTTCACACATACTGATGAATTAGGATGACTGCTTGTTTAATTTTTAAAATACTCATTTTATTCTAAGAAATACATATACCAGTTTATTTCAGTGAAGTCTTTTGTGGCCCCCCTTTTGTTGTCTTCTTTTCAAGATAGAGTACAGCAGAAGGCTATTGCTCTAGTGTATAGGTATTTTGTAATGTATGTTAGAATTGTAGTCCATGCTGTAACTGTGAGTTTAAATCCTTATTCTGACATTTACTTTTGTGTGACATTGGCCTAATCATTTAATCTTTTTCTATTTCAGTTTTCTCATCTTTAAATGGTGGCACTAGTGGTATTTTTGTCTTAGGTTGTCCTGAAGATTACTTGAGGCACATATCATGTAACATATTTAACTTAGCATGTAGTAGATGCTCCACAAATGTTAACTAAATTAAAAGTTGTTAAATAAACTGGGATGCTCTGGCTCACGCCTATAATCCCAGAGACTGAGGAAGCTGAGGCAGGAGGATCATGAGTTCGAGGCCAGAGGATGTTAACTTTGAGGCCAGAGGCAGCTTGTGCAATTTAGTGAGATCCTATCTCAAAAATTTAAAAAGGGGCTAAGTATACAGCTCAGTAGTGGAGCACCTGCCTAGCATGCAAAAGGCCCTGAGTTTAATCCCTAGCACCACACACACAAAAAAAGTTAAATAGCAAATATCTACAGTGTTTACTGTATGCCAAGAACTTTACAGATTTGAACTCACTAAATTCTCATAACACCCCTTTGAGATAGTAAATAGCAAGTATCCCAACTTTTGTTGTCTTTAAGTGCCTTTGAGTCAAATCTGACTCATAGCAACCCTATGTACAACAGAACGAAACACTACCCAATACTGTCATGCACACAATCTTTTTATATTTGAGCCCAATGCTGCAGTTACTGTGTTTCTTCTCATTTTGAGTAATGCTACATCAGCAAAAGGAGGTCCCAGGAGCTTTACTACATTCCCGTCATTAAGGTCAACTCAACTTTGAGGAAACACTCTTTTCCTCAGTTGTTTTTTTGAGTGCCTGGCAGCTTAGGAGATCATTTTCTGGCACTATATTTGACAGTGCTTCTCTGCTAGTCAGTAGGATTCTTAAGGCCTAATTATCTTGAGAGTGGGCTGCCAGGCCCTTCTCCCTAGTTTGTCTTAGTCTGGAAGCTCAGCTGAAACCTGTCCACTATGGGTAGCCCTGCTGGTATCTGAAATACTGGTAGCATAGCTTTCAGCATCACATCACCATGCAGGCCCCCACAGCACAAGCTGACACATGAGGAAATGGAGGTATAGGGAAGTTCAGTAGCTTACCTAGAATCACATAGTAAGTTACAGAGCCATGCTTTCCTTTCTTTTTTCTTTTCTTTTTTCTTTTCCCTTCCTTGATTCATTTCTTCGTTTCTTTCTTTTTCTTTTCTTTCTTTCTTTTTTTTTTTATGGTACTGGTGGTTGAACCCAGGGCCTGGCCCTTGCATGCTTTGCAAGTGCTGTACCACTGAGCTACACTCCCAGCCCCTTTTTTTTTTTTTAACTTTTTTTTTGAGACAGGGTCTCAGTTATGCAGACTACCTCTGGTCTCGAACTTGTGATCCTCCTACCTCTGCCTCCCGAGCTGCTGGGATTACAGGCGTGTGCCACCGTGCCTGGCTCTTTTTTTTTTTTCTTTTAAAGACAATCTTTCTGTGTGGTCTGGACTGGCCTCCAACTTGAGGTCCTTCTGCCTCAGCCTCCTGAATACTGGGATTACAAGTATGTACCACCTTACTTGGCCAAATTTCAATTCTTTTAGGAAAACCAATTAGAAAACCTGAAATTGAATATTATTAAGCTTTAGAAATAGGTTCAAAATATCTTTACCATTCAGCTGAATCTGCGTTTAACCTACCTATTGAACAATGCTGTTACTTCCTGCTACCAAATTTTCATTTAATATGGTGATTGCCTGACAATGGGAAAAGGGCTCTAGCTAATTAATGCAATAATAAATAGCCATTAAAATGTTTCTGATAACCCCATAAAAACATGACACACTTAAGAAAATGAATAAAAATGATGCTGTTGCAATTATATTAAATGTAACTTGTATTTTTTAATACCAAATATTGTGGACAAAAGTATACGCTATCGTTTTTTAGTTCTTGATTCTATTTTTGTATTTTCCCTACCTTCTTTAAATAAAATGGTTTGTATATGTTTGTATATGTTATAAAAAATAAAACAGTTTGCAGTTGGTTTCATATTCAAACCTGTAAAGCTAGGGATCTTTGCACTGGCTAGAAAAAAGTTCAACTACAGGGAAAGGGTCATGATTTCTCATATATTCTGTACTAAACAAGTACTCATTGTGGTATATGATTGCCACACACAAAAGAAACTAAAAAATTAAGCTAAATGAAAGTAAACAAATAGATTAAGAAGTCATTCTAGAAATGTAGAGATGTAAGATAAGATGGTAGAAAATCAGATAGAACAGGAAAAACAAGAATATATGCAAATCGGAAAAAAATAGAGAAAAAAACAATAGATTAAAAAATTTAAATGCTTTTAAAAGTGTAAGAGATTACATGACAGTAGGTTGGGGTTGTAGCTTGGTGGTGGAATATTTGGCTATCATACATGAGGCCCTAGGTTTGATCCCTAGCACTGGAAAACAAAAACAAGAGATTACATAATGGATCAAACTAACAAACTGGTTAAATAAGAGCTAAATGCCAGTCCAGCATGGTGGCACATGCCTGTATTTCCATTACTTGGGAGGCTGGGGCAGGAGGATCCTGAGTTGGAGGCCAGCCTGGGGTACATAGTGAGATTCTGCCACAAAGAAACAAATAAACAACAAAGAGCTAAATGCCAATCTGATGGAATCCTGAACTCAGGGTCTTCACTCCACCACTGAGCTGTGTGCCGCACCCCAGCTTTCTTTCTAACTTGCCATAAAGCCTGATTTCTCTTCCAAGGGCCCATGTTAGTAAGATATTTAGACTAAGTGTCTATAATATGTATGAAGATAACTTATTGGAAAGGATTTATTGAAAATATTTAACATTAAAAATCTATTGAATTCTTATTTAGTATTTGTTGGTCTCTATTGATCTATAGCAAGTAAACTAAAAATATCATGGAAATAATGAATTTAAAACATGTCAGAAGTCATACCTCATTCACCCCACCTTTTTGCCAATAGGATGAATCTCTGTCTGATTTCCTATCATCTGTTTTTGTGTCTCTTCCTAACTCTGCTTACGTTTTTATTCAGTGCTAAAATTTTATTGCTTATTAAAATAAATGGATAGAGATCCATATTTTAATCAGATGATTCATAGCCTAATCTTGATTCACTCTTGACTTCATTATTATTCATTATTATTCCAGAAGTCCTCTAGAACTTGAAGGTGGTAATACAATAAAACATTTTTTTATTGTGATCAATATTATATGTAATAAGAGCTCATTTTTTCTTAGAAAATTTTGATTCATTAGGTTATATTTTCTGTTAAGAATAATAGATACTTATAAAAACAGATTATTTGAGACATTACTTGGGCTTCATTATTTAGTAACAGAATAGTCATGTTAACTTTAGAGAGATAAAAGACATTCTTCAATAGAAGTGTTGCTTGTTATATAATTATCTTCTTTTGTTTGTTTGTTTGTGGTATTGGGGGTTTGAACCTAGGGCCTTGCCCTTGCATGCTTTGCAAGTGCTATACCACTGAGCTGTACCCCTCAGCCCATTTTACTTTTTATTTTGAGATGAGGTCTCTCTAAATTACACAGATTGCCTCTGGTCTCGACTTGCAATCCTCCTGCCTCCTCCTCCCAAGTTGCTGGGATTATAGGTGTGAGCCACTGTGCCCGGCTATAATTATCTTTTCTTGCTCTTGGCTAAGATTTTATTTCAAGTTACAAGAAAGATTCATGTGTCTTCTGTTTGGTGTTGGGTTAATAAAAGTCAAGAATAAAAATTAACAAGGTATAAGATACTAAATGAAAAGGTTGAATATACTTTATAAATTAACTACAGATAATGGGTCCAGAATTCAAATATACATAAAACCTGATGTGATTAAGTATCTATATCTTCTGTGATTTTCACTAAAAGTGTGTTCCATGAGATTTTACTTTATTTATTCTTAACATCTTAAAAAAGATTTATTTATATTTTGTATTGTTGTGTATCAAACCAAGGGCATTGGGCCTTGCGAGGGCTCTGAGCTATACCTCCAGCCCTCTTACTTTTAATTAATTTGATAAATTGGTGATGACCACTATTGTTTCCCAGCCATGAATGTTTATCACTTTTTTTCCATTTCAGAAAACATTGTGATCAGTCCTTTACTAAGTTGGGTACTTAGTTTTGAAAAAGAGGCAAGAACAGTAAAGTTTCTTAAAGTATACTAAGTTGTTGATTATGCATATTTTTATAAAATTAGTTTTAATAAAATTACTTACAGCAATCTTCAGTAGGACTGTTAATTGAAAGAAACAATGTTGGTAGTTAAAAAGAATAGTAATAAATTCAGTGCTAGTAATAATTGAAAATCTTTTTTGAGCAATTTGTTTGTCAGACAATTCATGCTTACCAGCATTTCAAAGGTCTGCTTCACATTTAATTCTCAGAAACATCCTTATGGGATAATACTGATATCTCTATTTTATAATTGAGCAAACTGAGGTATGAAAAATCCTATGAAGTAATACCACTATTCCTAGTTTATAAATGAGCAAATTTAGGTAGAGGGATTAATTAGTTTTCCCAGCCTACATACCTAGTGAACAAGGCTGCAGTTTGAACTTCACCAGTATTGCCCTAGAGTTGTGAACACACACAAATGGCATGCATGCCCTGTTACAGTACAAACCTTTAATAACTAACCCACATTTATACTTTGAATCCTAATAAGATTATACCACTATTCATATGGTATATAAAAAATACTCTGTGTAGAATTCTTTAGCTACAGTGTTCATAAAGTAAAAAAAGAGCAGCGTGTGGTGGCGGACGCCTATAATCCCAGCCGCTCGGGAGGCGGAGGCAGGAGGATCGCAGGTTCCAGACTAGAGGCAGTCTGTGTAATTTAGCGAGACCCTGTCTCACAAAGTAAAAAAATGGGCTGAGGGTGCAGTTCAGTGGTCCGGCACTTGCAGAGCATGCAAGTGTGAGGCCCTGGGTGCAACCCCCAGTACCACACACACACAAAAAAAGTTAAAAGGAAAGCAATGGAAATAAATTTGAAAACTATAAAATCCAGTGCGAGTAGTGGTATTTTGTAAAGGGTTTTATTAATTTGGTTGTTCTTCATTCTTTCTCCTTTTTCATCTGTCCTTTCTACTCAAGTGTTCTTTTTCTCATGATACTCTATATATTTACAATTACTACTTGTATCCTTTCTCTTCTTTATAAAAACCTTTCCTTTTTTGGGGCGAGAGCTGCAGGGAGTTGAACCCAGGCCCTTGTGCATACTAGACAGGCACTCTACCACTGAGCTACATCCTCAACCCTAAAAACTTTTCTTTACACACGTTGAGAAGTACACTCGTTTTAAATGTTCCATTAGTTCTTAACAAATGCATATATGTGTATAAATCACCATAGTCAGGATATAGAACATTGTACTAGTCAGTAAGGCTACCTCTTGCTTCTTTGTAATTAATCCTGCCCAGTGCAGCCTCAGGCAACTACTGATCTGCTTTTCCCTACTATAGATTGTTGTTGTTGTTGTTAGGTGCCGTCGAGTCAGTATCCGACTCATAGCGACCCTCTGTACAACAGGGGAAACACTATTGTCAGTGCTTCTCTGCTGTTCATAGGGTTTTCAATGGCAGATTGATTTTTGGGAGGGGGTTGCCAGGTCCTTCTCCCAAGCCTGCAGCATCTGGTGTTCCCAGGTGGTCTCCCATCCAGGTACTAACCAGGCCCGACCCTGCTTAGCTTCCGGGATCTGATGGGATCAGATACCACAGGGCTATGGCTGCAGGCCTACTATAGATTAGTTTTGCCTTTTTACAATTTCAAATGAATGGATTTATATAGTGTGTACTTTTGTCTCTTTAACTTTTGTACAACCATCGGAACCTAAAAGGGAACACAGTATGTTAAAAATTAGGCATAAAGCTAATACATTTTTTGAGTTAGCCTCCAACTCCCAATCCTGCCTCCACCTCCCAAATGCTGGAGTTACTGGCATGCATCACCATTCCTCGCTAGGTAATATCTATTTTGCTATATCTCCATCCCATTTTTTTGTTCTTTTATATATTCTTATTTTATTTTTATAAACATCCAACGTGTAGATTTTTCAAGAGTGGATTTTTTTTTCTTCTTTTTTTTTTCTTTTTAGTGCTGGGGATCAAACCCAGGGTCTCATGCATGCTACACAAGTGCTCTACCACTGAGCCTACACTGCTGGCTCATCAGGGATTGATTTTTGATGTTCTATGCAAGTATAAGTTACTTAGCCATATTACTTATTCATTCACTCAAAGTGAATTTACACGCACAGATCCTGGCCCATGTTCCTTGTAGCTTACTGGAAGATGGTGTATGTATATAAACAGTGATAACACATTGGGTTTTTTTGTTTTTGTATTTTCCATTTTTTGTCAGTCCCGGAGATGAAACGCAGCGCCTCCCATATGCTAGGCAAGTGCTGTAACCACTGAGCTACATTCTTAGCCCTATAACAGATTTGTGTGTGCGTGCGTGTGTGTGTGCTTGTGCATGCGTGTGTGCTTGTGCATGCACACTTTTGCAAGTGCTCCACCACTGAACCACACCCCTAATGACCACCCCTAATGACTTGACAATCCTGCTTCTACCTCTTGAGGCATGAGCCATCACATGTGGCTTTATAACAGTGTTTTTGAAAAGCTTAATAAAATAGTTTACCTCTTAGAGTTACAGATTTGATTATGTAGTGATTATGTACTTACTACACTGATATTTTTCTTAGTGAATCATAAAGATAAAAACAATAAGTGAGAGCCAGGTACTGTAATTCCAGTGACTAAGGAGGTCAAGGCAGGAGGATTGTGAGTTCCAGGCCAGAGGCAGCCTGCACAATTTAGGAAGGCTCTGCCTCAAAAAAAAAAAAAAAAATTTTTTTTTTTTTTTTGTGTGTGTGTTACTGGGGGTTGAACCCAGGACCTTGCGCTTGCGTGCTTTGCAAGTGCTGCACCACTAAGCTGTACCCTCAGCCCATTTTTTTACTTTTTGAGACAGGGTCTTGCTAAATTATGCAGACTGCCTCTGGTCTTGAACTTGAGATCCTCCTGCCTCTGCCTCCCCAGTCACTGGGATTATAGACAAGTCCCACTGCGCCCGACTCTGTGCCTCAAAATTAAAAAAATAAACAAGAGGCTGTGGGTGCAGCTCAGTGGTAGAGCTTTTGCCTAGCATGTGCAAGGTCCTGGGTTCAACCCACTGTATTGTAAAAACAAGCCAGCCAAAAAATGGAACATGAGCCCATGATCCCTTACGAATGAGTACTATCTTGTGCTTAACTATATATTGCAAATACTGATTTGAATAAAGTCCAAAATTGATCAATAATCATAATACTGTATTCTACAGTGATAGTTTAGATCTTAGACATTAAAATAATTTTTATTAGCAGTATTATAGAATACCTACTATTTATTGGTGGTGGCCTGATTATATGATTCTATTTGTTTGAATTAAAATTTTCATTACAAGCCGGTGCAATGGCACATACCTGTAATCCCAGTGATTTGGGAGGCTGAGGCAGGAGGCTCATGAGCTGGAGGCCAGAAGCAGCTTGCCTAACTTAGTGAGACCCTGTTTCAGAATAAAAAAATAAAGGGGCTCGGATGCAGCTTAGTGGTAGAGGACTTGGAAAGTGTGCACAAGGCCCTTTGTTCAACTCCCCAGTATCATCAAAAATAAAAATGAAAAAAGAAAAGAAAAAAGACTGTGTTGTGAGTGACCATAAGCCAAAAACATAGGCTTAAGCTAACAAACAGCTGTCCTTCACAAAGAAGTTATAATTAGAACTCTTAGAGAATTTGTTAATATTTCTCTTTTTTTCTGGTTTTAGTAGAAATTAACTTGTTGGGTCTTGGTTCTGAAACAAAAGGTTTTACTGGAAAAAATTCTATTGTAAAATGGGATTTAATGATAAGTTACTGTTCTCAAATATATTCAATTCATAAGCACATAAGCAATAGTTATAAGACTTTAGAAATGCCAAAGAAGTGTATTAGAATAATTTTTATAGTTTATTTTTGTTTATTTTTTTGGAGACAAGGTCTCACTATGTAGCTCAGGCTGACCTGAAACGTGCTATGTTTTCCAGACTGTCCTTAAACTCTGCATCCTCCTGCCTCAGTCTCAAGTGGAGGGGTTATAGGTATGTGCCCCTATGCCTGGCACTAAGGCTTTTTCTATATTCTTTTTTAAAAAAATTTTGTTGTTAAACTATATTTTGTAGAATATTAAACTAATGAGAAATATAGGCAGGTTGAATTTTAAATTATTTTTAAAGCAGCTTATCTTAGTTGATTTTTATATGTTATACTGAATACAGAATGAAGATTTATATATAATATTTGGATTATAGGTGTTTTGGATAAAGTAACTAATAAATTTCATTTATAGAACTGCTTTTTAAAAACACTAGTGAAGTAATTGACGTATAGAATAGCATTAGTTAAATAAATTACTACTATATTACAGTAAGGGGCTGGGATTTAGCTCATTTGGTAGAGCGCTGCTCTATAGTCTCTGAGGTCCTGAGTTCGATTCCCAGCACTGCAAAAATGGGAGAAGAACGTGGCAACCCACTCCCAAGGTAATATCAAAACAATCTGCCATTGAAAACCCTATGAGGGTTGCTATGAGTTGGACGTGACTCGACAGCACCTAACAACAACAACAACAACAACAACAACAACATATTACAGTAAATACAAATAACACATTTACAATGTATGGTAAATAAATTTAAAAACTTTCTCAAAAGTATTTTTTGACTAAAGAATAGCATAGAATCAATGAATAAATGCTACACAGAAAAAATTGGTGCATACAAAATTAAGAACAGATTCATAGAGAACTTTCTTAGAAAGTAAAAATGGTTAAAAAAAAATAGGCAGATCAAAGTCTTGTATTTATCAAGTTTTTTTTTTTTTTTTTTTTTTTTTTTTGTACTTGGGTTTTGAACTCCGGTCCTTGTACATACTGTGCAAGTCAGGGTCTCTCTAAGTTATGTAGCTGCCTCTGACCTCAAACTTGGGATCCTCCTGTGTGTGCCTCTGAGTTGCTGGGATAACAAGCATGTGACACCATGTTTGGCTTTGTCAGGCTTTTGAATGAAAACCAATTTCTAAAATGTGCACTATCTGTGATTTTAAGCAAAAACGCTTAACCTTTCTGTGATTGTTTGTTCTGTAAAATGAGGATAATAGACTTATAAGCCTGTTACAAAGATTAATAAGTGAGTTAACATTTCTAAAGCACTTAGAGGAGTGCTTCACAACAGGAACTAGGATTTTCAACACTCAAATCAGATGTTACTAAATTTATTATATTAGGGTGTAGTTATTCATAGTACTCTTTTGTGCAGGATTTATTTCATAAAATACAAATCTAATCTTATCACTTGTTTAAAAATCCCTTAATGGCATCTATGGACTTTAGGATGAAATCCAAATTCCTAAACCCTAGTTCTTGATAATGTTTTCTTTTGTAAATTGAGCTAAAAATTCATAAAAGTTCAACATTTTAGCCATTTTTATGTGTATAATTCATTGGTTTTTAGGATATTCCAGTGTTGTGCAACCATTATCACAAGCTTAATTCTAGAACTTTTTTTGTTGTTTGTTTTAGTGCTGTGGGTTAAACCTAGGGCCTCTCAATGCTCAGTGAAGTTCTGCCACTGAACTACCATATCCCATGGATTTGCTTCTACTTAACTGCACATAATATAAGGCCTTTTATGACTGGCCTGTTTCATGTAGCATAGCATAATGTTTACAAGGTTTGTTAATATTGTGGTATGTATTAGTAATTCATTTCCTTTTCCTGCTTCTAATTTTTATTTTTGAAGAAGCTAGGGGAGCCCTAGGGCTGTGAAAGCACAGCTGAGTGCATGGTTGGCTCACTCCTGTAATCTCAGCACTCAGGAAGTTGAGACAGGAGGATCATGAATTCAAGGCCAGCTTGGGCTACATAGAAAGACTCTTGTCTCAAGAAACATAAAACAAATAATGAGAAAAAAAAAACTTTAAAATTCCAGTCCTGTTCAACATCCTTAGTACCTTCTTTCATTCTGTTTGCTTCTGATCTCTCCTCCTGACTCCTTAAAGAGCTGTGTCAGCTCTAAAACATGCTTATCAACTAGCCATATTACTCTAAGAACAGAAGTCCTTTATATGAGAATTAAATAATGTTGTTGTTATCCAACTTATAGTGACCCTACACAAAATAGTATTGTTACTGGTTCTCTGCTATTCATAGGGTTTTCAATGACAGATTGTTTTTTGGGAATGGCTTGCTGGATCCTTCTCCCAAGCCGACAGCACTTGGTATTCCCAGGCGGTCTCCCATCCAAGTACTAACCAGGCCCTACCCTGCTTAGCTTCTGATATCTGTCAGGATCAGATGCCACAGTGGTATGACTGCAGGCATCATCAGTTCATTAGTTGATTGATATTGCACTTGTTTCCACATTTGACCTTTGTGAACAATACTGTGGTGGCCATTTATGTGCAAGTTTCCGTGTAAACAAATGTTTTCATTTCTATTGGAGTGGAATTACTGGATCACATGGTAATGATATATTTAACTTCTTGAGGAACTGCCAAACTGCTTTCCATGGTGGCTGTACCCTTTTCCATTTTCACTAGCAATATCCTAGGGTTCAGATTTCTCTACATCCTTGCCAATAATTGTTACTTGTCTGCCTTGTTTGAGTGTAGTCATTGTGTTGTTGTTAGGTGCCATCGAGTGGGTCCCAGTAGGGACCTTATGTACAACAGAACAAAACATTCCCTGACACTGTACTGTGTCTGGCACTATGCCAGTGCCTCTCTGCTATTCATAGGATTTTCGATGGCTGATTGTTTTGAGACTGTTTTCAGGAGTGGGTTACTAGGTCCTTCTCCCATTTTTGTGGTGCTGGGGATTGAACCCAGGGCCCCAGAGCATGCAGAAGAAGCACTCTACCAACTGAGCTAAACCACAGCCCTATAGCCATCCTGTTAGTTGTTGTTAGGTGCCGTCGAGTCGGTATCCGACCCTTAGCGACCCTCATAGGGTTTTCAATGGCTGACTGTTTCGGGATTGCCTTGGGAGTGGATTCCCAGGTCCTTCTCCCATTTGTGCGGTGCTGGGAATTGAACTCGGGAACTCAGAGACTGCAGCGCAGTGCTCTACCAACTGAGCTAAATCCCAGCCCATAGCCATCCTAGTGGGTATGAAATGCTATAGTATGTCCTTTGGTTTTGATTTATTGAGTATTTCTCTAATGACTAACGATGTAGAGCATTTTTTCATGTAATTACTGGACATTAGTATATCCTCTTTGAAGAAATGTCTACTCAAGGCTTTGCCCACTTTTTTGGTATCATTTAAAAAGTTTTATTAAGTGACAAAAATCATATATTTTTATCATATGCAACATATTGTTTTGAAATATGTATATGTTGAGGAATGGCTAAACAAGCTAATTAACATGCGTTACCTTACATGTAATTTTTTTGTGGTGAGAAAATTTATAATCTATTCTTAGCAAATTTAAGGAATATAACACATTATTGCTTGCAGCTTGCTGTTGTCGCTGAGTTGGACACCAACTTGACAGCACCTAACAAGAACAAAACATTATTACCAATTTTCCCATTTATTTATTTAATTATTTTTGTAGTGCTGGGGTTTGAACCCACCATATGACAGGCAAGTGTTCTACAACTGAACAATATTCTTACCCTTCATATTCCCATTTTAAAATTGGATTATCTTTTTATTGTCGGGTCATAAGAGCTCTTTGTACGTTCTATATACAAATCCTTTATAAAATAAATGATTTGTAAAAATTTTCTCCCAATTTGTTGCCTTTTCACTTTCTTGGTAGTGCCTCCTTTGAGGCACAGATGTTTTTAGTTTTAATGAAGTTCAAATATCAGTTTTTTCTTTTGCTCCTTATGTTTTGATAATATATTTGTGAAACAATTATCTAGTCCAGGATCATAAAAATTTATACTTTTCTTCTAAGAGTTTTATAGTGTTGGTTCCTAAATTTAGGTTTATTTTCAGGTATTATTTCAGGTCCATTGACCCATTTTCAGTTAAAAAAAATATACACACACACACACTCACAGACACACACACACATATATATTTTTTTGAGATAAGGTGTAGACCTTATCTATGTAGCTCAGGCTGTACTTGAACTCAGTATCCTCCTACTTCAGCTTCCTAACTGCTGGGATTACAATGTGTGCTGTCACACTTGGCTCTGTTTCCAGTTAATTTTTGTATATGGTGTGTAGTAGGAGTGCAGCAGCTTCATTCTTTCATGTGTGACTATCCAGTTGCCAAAGAACTGTTTATTGAAAAGACTTATTTCCCCATTGAATTGTCTTGGTATTCTTGTTAGTAATCAATTGGGCATACATGTTTCAGTATATTTCTGGAGACTGAGTTCTTTTTCTTTTGTCTATATGTCTTTCCTATGCCAGTATCATGCTGTCTTTTTTGTTGTTCTTTTGTGGGCTTGTTGTTTTTGAGACAGGGTCTTGCTGTATAGTCCAAGTTGACCTGCAAGTTGACCCAAGTGCTGGGATTACAGACATGTGCCACCATGCCAGGCTCCCATATGCTGCTTTGGGCAGTGGTGAAGCCTTCAATTTTTTTTTTGTGTGTATGTGTATGTGCGTGTGTGGTGGGGTTTTGGTTTTTGGGTTTTAGTTTTCTTTTATTTCTTTTTTTCTTTTTTTCCTCTTTCTTTCTTTTTTTCTTTCTTTTTTTTTTAAACAGTTACATTGTATAGTCCAGGCAGGCCTCAAAATATTGTGGTCTTCCTCAGTGCCGGGATTATGGGATTTCAGATTTATGTCACCATGTCCAGCTCAGTTTTTTTCTTTTCTCAATTTCTTTTTTCTTTTTTTCTTTTCTTGTAGTACTGAGAGGTTGAACCCAGAGCCTCTCAGGCATGTATGCAAATGCTCCATCAGTGAATTGCATCCCTAGCCCCTTTTTTATTTTTTAGTTTGGGACAGGGTTTAATAAATTGTTCAGGCTGCCTTTTTCCTCGAATTTGTGATCCTCCTGCCTCAACCTTTGTAGTCACTGGGATCATAGGAATGTGCCACAGCACCCAGTTCAACCTTTTTCTTTTACAAGATTGTTTTGACTGTTTAGTGTTCCTGCAATTTCTATATGAATTTTAGGAACAATGTCTCAGTTTCTGCAAAGAAGCCAAGCCACCTTTAAGCTAGGTTTAGAATCTGCAATCAGGAAATATTGATATTTGTTCTGGCTCTTATCAAGAGAAGAAGATCACATTCACATAACTTTTATTATAGCATATTGGTATAATTGTTCTACTTTATTATTAGTTATTAATATCTTCCTTTGCCTAATTTGTAAATTAAACCTTATCATAGGTATGTATGCATAGAAAAAAAATGTACTGTAACTAGATTTCAGTACTGCCTGGTTCAGGCATCTACTAGGGATCATAGAATGTAACTCTTATGGATAAGGCGGAACTAGTATATGAATGTATTCAGGAAAAGAAATCCAAATCATGATAACATAATTGTCTGTAAAGTATTAGGATCAGTCATAGAAGTAGAGCTGCAGTAAACCATAAAAAACATCTGGTGAAGACAAGTATTATTTAAAAAGTTCGTTGTAGCTGGGTGTGGCAGCCACACCTGTAATCTAGCACTCAGGAGGCTGAGACAGAAGAATAGCATATTAGAGGGCAGCCTGGGGTACCATAGTGAGACCCTGTTCTCAGAAAAGCAAAACAAAACAAAAAAAAGTTAACACTGGATAATAAGCTTCTCAAGGGCAGTGCCTGTACTTTGCATTCTCATATACCTTGCACAAGTGCTTTGTATCTGACAGATTCTTAATATTTATTGAACTAATGGGTAAATGAATGAATACTGCATCCAGAAAAGAATGAAGGGAGGGTGTTGGATGTCTTAGAGGACTGTGCTTTAATTATACACAACCATATAACAAGCTTCAGTTGAAATAACAATTGCATTAAAATGACTACAGATAAAGAAGTAGACTTTGAAGAATTGGAGTTATTTACTCTGTAAAATAAGAATTTAAATAAATAAGATGAAAATTGAGGTGGATTTATTCACTAAACCCAGGATACTCTAGTCGGAAAGTTCTCTTGAAGCTTGAATGAGGTAGCTTTAGGGTAAAATGTATAATTACATAATACAGTGAGCAAAAGTTCTCTTAGGGGATTTTGTATCTCCAACATGTTATGCAGTGGAAAAAAATAGGCTCTAGTATGGTTAACTAAATTAATTGTAGGACGAGCATAGGTAATTGAGAAAGCTAGAAAAGTGACAGTTTTATGGCATAGAAGATACCTGTTGCCTTTACCAGAAATTATAATTTTTCCCAGCAGAACTTGTTTTTTCTTTCCTTTTGGGAGGATTAATTTTTGGATTAGGTCCTAATAAGTAAATGTTTTCAAAATTTGCGGCTTAAGATCAGAATGCAACCAGTTATATATTCTAGCTTTGTGAAGTTTTTACTTTTGAGTGCTTTCCCTGGGACTTAAGTAGAGTGAAGTGGGGTGTGTGTATATGAACATTGCTCCCATCTACCTTTTCCTCCGAACACTATTAATGACTTCTAAGTTTTTTTTTTTTTTTTGTGGTACTTAGGGGGTTGAACCCAGGGCCTCGCATATACTTTGCAAGTGTTCTACCACTAGGCTGTATCCAGCCCACTTATATATATATATGTACATATGTACATATGTATATATATATATGTATGTATGTATGTATGTATGTATGTACATATGTGTGTGTGCATATATATATATATATATATATATATATATATATATTTTTTTTTTTTTTTTTATTTTTTTTAATGGTACTAGGGGTTGAGCCCAGGGCCTTGCGCTTGCATGCTCTGCAAGTGCTGGACCACTGAGCTGCACCCTCAGCCCTTTTTTTTTTTACTTTTTGAGAGAGGGTTTCGCTAAGTTACGCAGACTGCCTCTGGTCTCAAATTTGTGATCCTTCTGTCTCCACCTCCCGAGCTGCTGGCATTACAGGCTTGCGCCACCGTGCCTGGCTCCCCACTTTTATATTTTGTGTCAGAGTCTAGCTAAGTTACGCATTTGCCTCTGGCCTTGAACTTGGGACATTCTTGCTTCTGCCTCCTGAGTCGTCAGGAATACAGGTGTACACTGCTGTACTCGGCCAATGACTTGTAATTTTTTAAAAATTGCTTTATACACACACATTTGTGTATGTGAGAGTTGGGCTTGACTTGACAGCACTTAACAACAACAACAACAACAGCAACAACAACATACACACACGTGTCTGTATGTTGGTTTTTGAGATGGGGTTCTTGCTGTGTTGCTCAGCTGGTTCTAGCTTCTGGGCTCAAGCAGTTGTGCCTCAGTCTCCTGAGTAACTGGGACTATAAAGTGTGTGCTACCATTTCTAGTTTAATCTTGTAAATTTTAACTGTATCATATCCCAGGAGCAAATTTCACCTTTCTAATATGTCAGTGGGAAGTAGGACTTAGCAGTGATACTTATAGATTGAATTTTTAAAAACATGCATATCTTTCATGTCCAAAAACACTGAATAGAAATCATTTTAGCATTTGTTTGTTTATTTATTTATTTTGCAGTACTGGGGCATACTATACAAGCACTATACCATGGAGCTGTACCTCCAGCACTATTTTCTTTTCTCTCCTTCTGACTTTCCTTCCTTTCTCCTTTCTTCTGCTGAGGATGAACCCAGGGCCTTGGGCATGCTAGGCAAGTGTTCTACCACTGAGATATATCACCAGTCCCTAGCCTATTTTTGTTTTCAATTTCTGTGGGGTTCTGAATGCAAAGTAGCATCTAAAACATTGATTTTTGGGGAATGGGGATGTGGCTTCGTGGTAGAGTGCTTGCCTATTATGCATGAAGGCCTGGATTCAGTCCGCAGCACCATAACCACTAACCAATAAGAAAAAAACAAAACAAAAAACCACGGATTTGGGGCTCCATACTTATATTACTGATTTGATTAATGTAATGTCACTACTTTTTAGAACAATTGTGTTAAGAGTTAAGAATATTTTTATGCTTATTTTGAATCTTTATTTGAAAAGAATAAAGTTGATTTTTCAGGATAAATCATTCTTTTTTTTTTCTTTTTGTTTGCGGTCCTAGGGGCTGAACACAGGGCCTCATGCATACATGGCAGGCACTCTACCAGTGAGCCTCACCCCAGCCCCCCTTTTAATTTTTTTTATGTTGAGATAGGGCCACACTAAATTACTTAGGCTACCTTTCCCTCTCCATTTGCTAGGATTACTGATGTGTGCCACTATGCCTAGCTGGTATTTAAGATATTTTTAATTGAAAATCTTTCCAAACTTGAAAGGTTACTTTTTTCAAGTCATAATAAAAATTTCTACTTTTAATCCTTATTACAAAAAGGCCACTGTGAAAACATAAAGCATACAAATAGAACAGGAAAATAATATACAATCCTACCACATTGAAGTAACCACTGGTAACATTTTGATGCAGTTTATCGTTCTATACTCTTCTATCATTCTGTGCATAAATGGACATTATATGCTTTTTCTAAAGTAACATTGAAGTTTGTAAGGTGATTCTTTTTTCTGAGTATGTTTTGGACACCACTCTAGGTTAATAATGGAACATAACTTTGTTCTAGTTTTTATAATAAGTTATGTAAACTTAAAACAACTTGAAAATATAAAAATATTATGTTTCTATGCATATATATTTTACATAAATTGGGTCACTTTTTTTGTTTTTTTGAGACAGGATCTTTCTTTGTAGCCCAGGCTGGCCTTGAACTTGCTACAGTTTTCCTGTCTCTGCCTTCTGAGTACTGGGATCACAGGCCTGCACCACCATGTCCAGCTGGGTCACTTTTTATATGATTGTATACTCACTAGTATGTTATAGGCATTTTATGTGATCCAAGTAGATCTCTGTTTTTTAATGGCCGCATTACATATCATAAGGTGGATATGTCATCATTTGTTTACTAATCTATTGATGACATTTACATTTATGTTGTTTCCAGTTTTTGCTTTTATAGACAGTGCTGTGGAGAACAGTTTTATATATGTATGTCTTTGCATATTTAGCTTTATTTTTCCATTAATTTAAATTTATAAACTGAGTGTGGTGGCATATGCCTGTAACCTAGCTACTCAGGAAGCTGAAGCAAGAGAATCCTGATTTAGAGACCAACCTGGGCTACATAGCCAGACCCTATGTCAAAAAAACAAATTCATAGAAGTTTAATTACCAGAACAAAGTATATACACATTTTAAAGGTTTTTGATACCCTATCACCTGATTATCTCCAAAACTTGTACTAATATTTTGGGGTTTTCTCTCTTTTTCTTTTTCTTTTCTTTTTTGAGACATGGTCTTGTTGTATAACCCAAGCTAGTCTTGAACTCCTGATCCTTTGGCCTCAGCCTCCTAGATTACAGATGTGTGCCACCATGCCTGGCTGCTTGTACTAATTTATATCCATGAATAGTACCGATTTCCCTGTACCTTTGCCAATATCAAATATTAGCTGTTAAAAAATAGTACAATTTCCTCTGCTGTGCTTACTTGTTTATTAGTCATAAAAATTGGGCGTTTTATTTTTCATGTTACATCTTTTCAAATTTCTTTTTTTTTTTTTTAGGTGGTACTTGGAAGTTGAAACTAGGGTGTCTCACATACTTTGCAAGTGCTCTACCACTGGGCTGCTCCCTCAGCCCATTTCATGTTTTTTATTTTGAGGCAGGGTTTCACCAAATTGTACAGGCTGCTTTGGGTCTTGAACTTGCAGTGCTCTTCCCTCTGCCTCCTGCAGCACTGGGATTACAGGTGTGCGCCACTTCACCCAGTTTGTTTTGTTTTTCTGAGACAGTCTCACTATATTGCCCAGTGTGGACTTGAACTCATAACTGTGTAGCCCACGCTAGTCTGGAGCTCGACATCCTCCTGCTTCAGCTTTCTCCATAGCTAGGATTAAACAGGCATGCACCTTTACACCTGACTGATTTTGTCTATTCTTTTGCCAAGTTTTCTGTTGGAATATTAATTTTCTTCCTGATGGTTAGCCAGAATTGTTTTTGGATTTGATCTGTTAAAAAATACATTCTCCTGACTGCTAGTGAACACCAACTTCTTTTCATATTATCTTTTGGTCAATTGCATTTTTCCTTTTGTGAATTTCCCTCCCTCACTCCATCCCTCCCTCCTCTCCTCTCACTCCCTTCCTCCCTCCTCTCTTCCCTCTTTCTTTCCTTCCTTCCTTCAAGTTGGCCTAGAAATCACTGTGCAGCCCAGTCTAGTCCCAAACTCATGTGGTTCCTCTTGCCTCAGCCTCCCCAGTGCTGGGATTATGGGATTAGAGGCATGTGCCACCACATCTGGTTCTTATTTATTTCCTTTATCAGGTTTTTCTTTGCGTTATATTGTCTTTTTTTTTTTTTTTCTAAATCATATATATGAACTCTTTGTATAACACTAGCCTTAGTTTGTTGTATGTTACAGGTATTTTCTCATCTGTGGTTTTTCTCTCACCATAAAGAAATGGTTTATGTAATGAACCAAATCGATCTTTGTCAGTTTCCTGAAGTGACAAACAATGTTAGTTTCTTTTCAGACTTTAAAAAGTACTCTTATTTACTTGAAAAATATTATTAAGGTTTAGTTTCTTAACTTACCTTGCATTATTTTTGAATTTGATATCAGGCAGTTGTCTGTTTTTACACATGAATCTTTATATAAATCTGTCTAGAATATCTTTTCAAATAAAAACAATGGATTTAAAATTTAAAATTTCAGTTTTACTTAAAAATATACATGCATGGTTTAAGGAAATGAGTATTTCAACAAAATTTAGTACCAAATAAAGTTGTATTCTAAGACCGCCCCATTCTCACCTCTTGGAGAAATTTTTTCAGTGCTTCAGCTCACATTTTAAAAATCACTGAATTGCCATGCCTGGTGGTACATGCCTGTATAATCCTAACAGCTCAGTAGGTGGAGGCAGGAGGGTCACAAGTTTGAGGCCAGAGGCAGCCTGTTTAATTTAGAGAGACCCTGTCACAAGATAAAAAATAAAAAATGGACTGGAGGTGTAGCTCAGTGTTAGAGCACTTGCAAAGAATACACAAGCCCCCTGGGTTCAGCCCACCCCAAAACAAACAAACAATGAGTTTTTAAACCATGAAATAGAAAACGTTACCTTCCTAAGAAAGTCACTAAAAATCTGTCTAAAGCTATGAAAAAATTAAGCTTTATTCCTTCTCTTTTTCTGTACTTATTGCCCCTTTTAGTTATAGTGGCATTTCCTACCAATAACCTAAGAAGGAAAATGATAATTTTTTTCTTATGCACAGTTGTGGTACTTAGTTGTCATTGATACTATTTTTCAGTCAAAAATCATCATACTGTCTTTAAGCTTGTGATCATTAAAGGTCTGACAATCAAGCCGGGCATGGTGGCGCACACCTGTAATCGCAGCAGCTCTGGAGGCAGAGGCAGGAGGATTGTAAATTCGAGACCAGAGGTAGTCTGCATAATTTAGTGAGACCCTGTCTCAAAAAGTGGAAAAAAAAAAAAGGGGCTGGGGTGCAGCTCAGTGGTCCATCATTTGCAAAGCATGCCAGCATGAGGTCCTGGATTCAACCCCCAGTACTGAAAAAAAAAAAAAAGCCTGACAATCACAGATCTTGAGCAGTTTACATGTGCTATACATCATTAAGATTAAAGTGGGGTTGATTTGTTTCCCCATATTGTTACTAAAAATTTTAAAGGGTATTAACACTTATAAAATTCATAATTTTATCATCTTTTAGCAGTTTTGTCGATTCATCCTTCTTAAACATATATTGTAGTTTAAAAGATAAGGATGTTTGTTACTAATATAATATGTTGGCGTTTCAGTGCAGAATGAAGGGGTGTAGGTATATTCTATGGAGGCACATAATATGTTTGATCAGTATATTATAAAATCTAGAAGTCTTCAGCTATTCAAATATAAAACTTTATTACTTGGAATTTTTGAAAGCTATACCTCTAGGTTTTCTAAGGTGTCCATCATTGACATAAATACATTTTCTTATGATTGCCAATAATTTCATATATTGTAATAAGACTATCTTTTTATGAGCCTCACTGTTGGGTACTTCCTATTTCTGAGATATACCAACATACTTGTGGTAATATTTTATTGTGACATAATTCCAGTGTAGCATTTGAAGAATTAGTGAAGATTGATCTAAAGTTGAAGTAATTGTGCTAATCCCAGTACAGTAGATACTGTTCAATTATTGTTTTGTTTATTTACTTATTTTTTTTGCAGTACTTGGAGGTTGAATTCAGGTCCTTCCACATTCAAGTGCTCCACCACTGGGCTGAACCCCCAGACCATTTTTTATTTCTTATCTTGAGACAGGGTCTTGCTAAATTATACAGGCTACCTCTGGCCTCGAACCTGAAGTGCTCCTGCCTCTCTGCCTCCCGGGTCCTTGGGATTAAGGCATCAGCCACCATGCCTGGCAGTTGTTGATTTCTTTAGAATGTTCTTTTAAGTTACTTTATGTAAATATTGAATGGAATAATTTAGTTTTAGAGTATAATCTTTATATTTGGGAATTTGAAGTTGGGCAGAGAGGTTTGGATATAAGAATGGATTTACGTCCACTTCCTGCCTGGGTAGTGTAAGAATTTAATCCACTCTCCCATCCCCCCACCACTTTTTTTTCTTTTTTTAACAATGCTGGCAATTGAGTTAGGACCTCACACATGGCATTCTACCACGGACCTATATCCTCAGCTTGTATTCCTTTTTAAAATTCAAAATTAATGGCAATTTTGTGTGTGTAATTTGTTATCAAGTGCTGTCAAGTCTGGTCCAACTCATAGTGAACGAAACACTTCCAACACTCTGCCACGCCTGGCACTATGTCAGTGTTTCTCTGCTATTTTTAGAATTTTCAATGGCTGATTGTTTCAGAGTGGGCTGCCAGATCCTTCTCTCATTTTTATGGTGCAGGGGATCAAACCCAGGGCCTCAGAGCATGAAGATCAAGCACTCTGCCAACTGAGCTAAACCCTAGTCCAGTGTGTATGAAGACATGAAATTTCCACATTTAAATATGTATTTTTTTCTAGTTACATCAGTACCAAAAATGAATAAACTGGTTTTAGAATTCTGATATGTTTTGAACATTTTATGTATGTATATACTTGATAATTGGGAGAAGGACCTGACAGGCCACTCCCCAAAAAACAATCAGCCATTGAAAACCCTATGAATGGCAGAGAAGCACTGACAATAGTGCTGGGCATGGTAGAGTGTTGAGAGTGTTTCAGCTGTTGTACATAGGGTTGCTATGAGTCAAACCCTATTCAACAGCACCTAACAACAACAAAACAAATTTGGCAAAGATAAGTACATGAATTAACCAACAAATCTTAGTCACAATTTAATTTTGATTGGTCAGCTTTTAAAAATGTGTCCTTTGCTGTGCCGCTTTCTGTCCTTTTAGATGTTATAGTGAAACATCTAAGGAGGAAGCTGAAATGAAATGGCATTTGCCAAATGAAAAGTGTAATTCACCTTTGGGATTGGAGCACAGTTAAGTTTTTAACAATGTAGTTTTAAGAATACAAGGAAGAAAGGCATGACCCTAAAACTGGTTGGTATGTATGAAAAGGAAGCATTATGATTAATTAATTAATTAATTATTATTAATTAAGTTGAAGGAGGAAAGATGGTAAATTGAACTTTTGTGGGGTTTTTTTTTTTGTTTTTTTTCCCTTAAGACAGAGTCTCTTAAAGTTATGCATGCTGCCTCTGGCCTCAAACTTCTGATCTTCCTGCCTCCACCTCCTAAGAGTTGCTGGGATTACAGGTGTGTGCTACCATGCCTGGCTGAATTTTTAAGTTTATTATTAGAAAAAAATGTGCTATTTTTGAACAATAAAAGAATGCAGCCTTGTGGGTTGGGGATGTGGCTCAATGATAGAGTGATTGCCACATTGTTCATTTGTGAGGACCTGGTTTTGATCCCCAGCACCACAAAAAATAAATAAATAAAAAGGAAAGGTCAATTGTTTAGCTGGATGCCATAGCTGTTGCCTGTAATTTCAGCAGTTCAGGAAGCTCAGCCAGGAGGATTGTGAGTTTGAGACCAGAGGCAGCCTGCACAGCTTAATGAGACCCTGGCTCAAGATAAAAAGTAAAAAACAGGGTGGAGGTACAGCTTAGTGATAGAGCACTTGCCTGGCATGTGTGAGGCCCTAGGTTCAACCCTTCAGAACAAATAAGCAAACACTTTATATTTTAACCTATTCTCTTATTAGAAACCCTTTTTCCCCAGAAGCTGTTTTCAGCTATAGTTAATGGGCTGAATTTATTCTAGTCTTCCTGGTTGTTCATTAACCTTATGCAATTGACTCCTTTAACAAATTCAGAAAAATCTACTACTTGTTAGTTGAAACTGCCAAGGACAGGAATTGGAACTCTTTTGCTTCTAGTATATCTACCAAAAGAGTTGATTTTGCTTTGAGAAAAGTTACTTTTAACTTCAGAAGTCTGACTTGTAAGTTATGATAAACAACAGGTAGTGTTATTTAGATTATAGGAGAATGGGAAAGTATATAGTTTACACTAGTACTATATTACACTTTGCATGCTGTTTGTAGAATGCTTTAATGTATATTATTTCATTTAATTTTTTTGACACCTGGGAGGTGTAGTTATCAGCTTCATTTTGTAGATAATAAAACAAACTCTAGATGATTAAGATACTTATCTAATTTGACATTGTTAGTAGAAGATCTAGGTTTGGGGAAAAAAAGTGTTCTATAAGGGGGAAGTTTTAGTGAGACCCTGTCTCAAAAAGTAAAAAAAAAAGGGGGGGTTGGGGGTGCAGCTCAGTGGTCCAGCACTTGCAGAGCTTGCAAGCTCCAGGCTTTGGGTTCAATCCCCAGGACCACACACACAAAAAAAAGAGGCAGGGGAGTTAACTTGAGCAAAGTACAATGAAGCACATGTATAGAAATGTCATAATGAGACCCATTAAGTTGTACATTAAAAATTACTAATAAAAGAAGTTAAAGAAAAAGTGTTGTGACTTTAATACATTTCTTTTTCTGTTTGTTTAACCTCAGCCAAAATCATTTACTAATGTCTGCATATATAATGTTAAAAGACAAATGTTATTACTACTCTAACTAAGCCTGCCTTTCGTTAAGGGAGACAGACTAGTAAATAATCATAAACACAATTGAAGGGGGACTATTAGGGAATAGGAAGGGAATGTGTGGGATAATAGAATAATAAATAGGAGGTGATTATGATTAAAGTATATTATATATATATATATGAAAATGTCACAATGAAACCTATTACTTTTTATGTACACTAAAAAAATGTTTTAAAAACCCACTATGGGGCTGAGGGTGTGGCTCAGTGGTAAAAGTGCCTGCAAAAAGCATGAGTGAGGCCCTAGGTTCAACTCCCCAGTACCACAAACAACCACTATCACCCAACCAAAAATCCCTCACTATGTTAAATACTCTGAAAGGGGGAAATATATTTTGACTGGTAGAATTTAAAAGGAGTGCCTGTGTGCTTGGGATCAGGAAGGGCTTTTGATAGAAGATGACATCCAAACTCAGTCCAGAAATCACAGAAATTAGCCACACTAAGGTGAAGTCTGTACCACTGTGGTGTCCAATCCCATCAGATCTCAGAAGCTAAGCAGGGTCAGGCCTGGTTAGTACTTGGATGGGAGACCACCTGGGAACACCAGGTGCTGTAAGCTTGGGAGAAGGACCTGGAAACCCACTCCCAAAAATCAATCAGCCATTGAAAACACTATGAATAGCATAGAAGCACAATAGTGTTTTGTCTGTTGTGTATAGGGTCGCTATGAGTTGGATGCCGACTTGACGGCACCTAACAACAACAAGGTGAAGGGGTTGTGTTGGAGGAAGAGTGTTTCAGGCAGAAGGGAGAATATCATATTGGGACATTGAAGATGAACAAAAGCTGTTGTGTTGAACAACTGAAAGAAATCTAGCATGGTTGGAATTATATAGCTAGAGATTAGGGAGAAGAATAAAGGGAGGGAAAAGGTGTATGTGGAAGGTGTGAGCTAAAGCTGAATGGTAAGGGCCTGAATTAGTGACAGCAGAGATTGGGAGAAGAGGACTGCAAGTATCATAAGAAACTAAATAAATGTGCTAGAAATATTATAGCCAACAAGTGTGTTTTTTACAGTTATTAACTACATAATGTCTTGTGTTTTCTATGCACAGTAGAGTATATGATCCCAAAAGTTAAAAAAGATAGCAGTGTGCACACTATTTAGCATGGTGAATCAGCTTTGGTTATCAGATTCTTTTGCTACCGCTCATAACTTGGCTTCTTTACTGTGGCATAT
The DNA here is from genome assembly GCA_007922755.1 of Pedetes capensis. NCBI lineage: Eukaryota > Metazoa > Chordata > Mammalia > Rodentia > Pedetidae > Pedetes > Pedetes capensis. Next base: position 48,879 of record VMDO01005594.1, read on the forward strand.
AGAGGTTAATTTTGCTCCAAAGATAGTTCTAATGTGGCTCTTAGATATGCAGTTAATAGAGCATAGATAACTAAGTGAGGCTTACCCTTGGTATTTTCTGTTGTCTAGATAAGATGTTAGGGAAAAGCAAAGGAGAAAGTAGGTATGGGGAGTAGAAGTTAGGATTTGTTGCTATATAGTTATTGATTTAATTTTAAATCCATATATTTAGGTTATTAATATACTAAATATTAAGATATATAAGAAGATGGCTACTTTTTCAATATAGGATTCTGTGCTCAGTGTTTGATGTATAAAGAGGTTCACCTGTTAGGCGGGGCACAGTGGCACACGCCTGTAATCCCAGTGGTTTGAGAGGTGGAGGCAGGAGGATCCCAAGTTCGAGACCAGAGGCAGTCTGTGTAACTTAGGGAGACCCTGTCTAAAAAAGTAAAAAAATGGACTGGTGCTGCAGCTCAGTGTCCAGCATTTGCAAAGCATGTAGGTGTGAGGCCCTGGGTTCAAGTGTCCAGCATTTGCAAAGCATGTAGGCGTGAGGCCCTGGGTTCAACCTCCAGTACCTGTTAATAGGGCAGACAGGTACACAATTTGAACAGTTTGGTAAAGAGGACTTTAATTGTTTTATGGACAGGCATGGCGGCACACAGCTGTATTTCATGGAGGCAGAGACAGGAAGATTTTAAGTTGAAGGCCAGAGGCAGCCTATGTAACTTAGTGAGACCCTGTCTCAAAATAAAAAGTGAAGAATGGGCTGGGGACACAGCTCAGTGGTAGAGCACTTGCAAAGCATGTGAGACCCTGGGTTTAACCCCCCAGTACCAGAAAAAAAAAGTTTTATGCTAAAAATAAAACAGCAAAAGATAATGATTTCAGTTTGGAATATGTTGAAATTAAGATGCTTGTGGGTTATTGAGCACCAACTATGTAGCAAGCACTAATCTAGTCGCTGGGGATACAAAAATAAAGAAAACAAAGTCTCTTTCTCACCAATTTATATTTTGGTATTTGGAAACAGACAGTAAATAAATAATTATAAAAAATGGCAGGGGTGAGAATAGGCAGGCAAATCCGTAGAGATAGAATGAAAATTAGTAGTTACCCGGGACTTAGGGAATGTGGGTTTATGGAGAATAACTTCTAATGGACATGAAGTTTCTTTTGCAGGGTGGTGAAAATGTTCTGGAATTAATAGTGATTACTGCACAACTTTATGGATTTACTAAAACTAGCTGAATTGTAAACTTTTAAAAGAGTGAACTGTGTTACATGAATAATATCTTAAAAAATTCAGGGCATGAAAATAGTGATCCTCATAGGGTTTTCAATGGCTGATTGTTTTGAGATTGTTTTTGGGAGTGGACTGCCACATCCTTCTCCCATGTTTGCAGTGCTGGAGATTGAACCTGGGTCCTCAAGAAAGTGCAGAGCAGCACTCTACCAACTGAGCTAAACCCCAACCCAAGAAAGTGATAGGTAGTATTATTTTGTGTAGGGTGGTCAGGGTGTTTGAGGGCTGCCTCATTTTACAGACATCTAACAGAAATTGAAGGAGTATGCAATGGGAATACTTGGAGAAAGAATTGTCTGAATGAATGAAGGAATGTCAAGAACAGAGACACTGAGGCTGAGAAGGTGTTTGGTAAGTTCAAGAAATAGTAAGGAGGGCAGTGGAGCTAGAGTAGAGTGGGTAAGAAGGAGAGTGGTAAGTGATAATGTGAGGTAGGTATTAGGAATGTTAGGGTCAGGTAAGGACTTTGGGTTTTATGCTGAGTTGGGAGCTGAGAAGTGATGTCAGTCTGAATTAGGTATTAAATGGACTGTTCTGGCTACAATGTGAATAATGAGCTGTAAAAGAAGACTCTTTCACACTTTCTTTTCCACTCTTCATCTCCACTCCTCACCTTCCACTCTTCTCTCCTCTCTCCAGCAACTACATCTCTCCAACAACTACATCTCTCCCTTCCCTTGGGCCGCCATCTCCTTTGAATATCCAAGGCATTTTTCCTCCTAAAAAGCCTGCTTAATTCTCCTGTTCTCTGGTTTCTTTACCTTCCCCTGGGGAATAGAGAAGTAGCCTTATGCTTGTTAACTCAGGGAACATAGATTTTTCCAAGTTCCTTTGCAGAGCTACTTAAGCTTCTCCATGTGCCTCAGTTTTCCCTGTAATTACTTCTTAAAGATGTACTATCTGTAATAAATCTTATCTATACTCTCTTAAAAAAAAAAAAGAAAGAAAAAAGAATAAAAGAAATCAGGAGGCAGTTGAACCAAACCAGATGATGTGATTAGTTCGGGATAATAGTGGAGTAGTAAGAAGTGGTGGAATTCTACATCTTAGAGAGAAAAGTGAGAAAGAAGTTTGAGGATTCATTTCTCTGGGCAGGCGGCACATACAAAATACTTATGGGGGAAGAGAAGAGAGGTAGTAGACTAAAGAGAACCCAATGAAGGAAGAAAAGAAACAGAAGATAGTGGAGAGAGGAATATCCTGAAAGCAGCAATTGTCAGCCATGTCAGAAGTTAGAAATAAGTCAGTTAGGAATTTATTGGCAACAGGGCAATTTTTTTTTTTGGTTTCTCATTCTTTTTTATAATTTTTCAGTGTACAATTTAATGAGTTTCATTATGATATTTCCATATGTATGTATCATTATACATTGCTCATGTTTACTTCCTTTGTTATCTTCTTACAACCCCTTCCCTTCATCACATTCTTTCCCCCCAGTGGCCCCCTTTTACTTGCATGTCTTATTTGTGTGTATATCTGTATATATATTTATATATGCTGTGTATATTCAGAATTTGCTTTTAGGGAAAAACATATGATAATTCCTTTCCTTCCCCCTTTTTCCCTTTCTTTTTGCTCCCTCCTCCTCCTTAGTCTCTTGTCTCCTCCTATGTAGGCTTCTTATACTTTCATGACCTATATGTTTTTAATAGTGAATATATGTTGAAATCTAACATCAACATATGAGAGAAAATGTGTAAAGTTTGTCTTTCTAGGTCTGGTTTGTTTCACTTAAAATAATGATCTCTGTTGTTATTAGGTGTCATTCAGTCATGTCTAACTCATAGTGACCTTCATAGGGTTTTCAATGGCTGATTGTTTTGGGAGTGGGCTGTCACATCCTTCTCCTGTAATGATCTCTAATTCCATCCATTTTCCTTAGCCATCTGTTGATGGACACCCAGGGGGATTCCATATCTTGGCTGTTATGAACAGTGCCACAATAAACATGGATAAGCAGGTATCTCTAGGGTATATTGACTTTCATTTTTTCAGATATATATACCCAAGAGTGGTACAGCTGTGTCATACGGTAGTTGTAGTTTTAGTTTTTTTGAGGAACCTCCATACTGATTTCTGTAGCAACAGTACCAGCCTACATTCCTACTAGCTGTGTACAGGGTTCCTTTCTCCTTGCATCCTTGCCAGCATTTGTTGTTGTTTGTTTTTTGAGGCTAGCCATTCTGATTGGAATGAGATGGTATCTCGTTGTAGTTTTGATTTGCATTTCCTTGATGAGTAAGGATGTAGAACATTTTTCCATTTGTATTTCTTTTGGAAACTGTGTTCAATTCATTTGCCCATTTTTCGATTGGATAATTAGCTTTTTGGTGTTAATTTTTTGAGCTCTTTATATATTCTCCCCTGGATATTGATCCCCTGGATGATATATAGTTGGCAAAGATTTTTCTCCCATTCTATAGGCTGCCTCGTCAGTCTGCCAATTGTTTCCTTTGCTGGAATTAAAAAGCAAAAGCTTTTTCAAAATGAATCACATTATGATGTACATTAAAAAATTCTAATAAAAAAAATTTTAAAAAAGCAAAAGCTTTTTAATGTCATGTAATGTCACTTGTCAATTCTTGCTATTGTTTCCTATGCTATTGGAGTTCTATGTGTTGAAGTGTTTTGCTCTAGCAATTTCAAATTTTGAGGATTTAGATTAAAATCTTTGATCCATTTTGAGTTGATTTTTGTACAAGGTGAGAGAGAGGGATTTAATTTCAGTCTTCTATATGAGGATAGCCCATTCTCCTAGCACCATTTATTGAAGAGGCTATCTTTTCACCAACTTATATTTCTGGCACCTTTGTCCAGCATCAGGTGACTGTAGCTACATGGGTTTATTTCTGTATCCTCTATTCTATTCCACTGGTCTACATATCTATTCTTGTGCCAGTACCACACCATTTTTGTTACTATGGCTCGTAACAGAGCAATTTGAATAATGTTGTGATTAAAAGCTAAAGAGTAGTTAGTTGAGTAATAGATGTGAACAGAGGAAGTAGAACAGTACAGCAAAGACAACTTCTGCGGTACTAAGGGTGGTTGTGAAGAAAATCCAAGGGTAGAAGCTTGAAAGGGATATAGATAACGATAGAAATCTTTTATGGGGTGAGGGAATGAAGATAAAGGATAGGAATAACAAATAGAAGAAACTTTGGGACCCAAGGAAGAAAAAGAGATCTGGTTCCAGGGTCGCTTCTTTTCTTGAGGCTAAAGGGACAGAGTCTGCAGCCATAGCACCCGAGCATCTGATTCTACTGATCTTGAAAGCTAAGCAGGGTCAGCCTGGTTAGTCCCTGGATAGGAGACTGCCTGGGAATATCAAGTGCTGCAGGCTAGGGAGAAGAACCTGGCAGCCAAATCTGAAAATAATCTGCCATTGAAAACCCTATGAATAGCGGAGAGGCACTGACATAATGCCACTAGGCATGGGACAGTGTCAGGGAGTGTTTCGTTCTGTTGTATATATGGTCACTATGAGTTGGACCCCATTCGACGGCGCCTAAGAAGAAAAAAGGGACAGAAATAAGGATGTGGAAGTAATGGGAAATTCATGACCTAGCACCTATTTTTTCTGTGAAGAAATGTACCGTCTTTTGCCAAGAATGATAAAGGGGAGTGGCTTTAAGGCAGTCATTGTGAAGAATTGCTGCCTAAAACTGGTTAAGAAATATTAAAAAAAAAAAAAAAAAAAGGCTCCTGAGCTGCTTGGAGAAACACCATGAATTCACAGTGGTACTAGTCTGCATGTTTTGATTTTCTCCATCAAAACTTAGAATATGTGGTTTAGGGATGTTAAAGATAAGTGTTTAGAGTTGTATAGGATCAAGCATGATTAACAGGATGGATATGATAGAAAAACCGAGTAAAAGAGTTCTTCAGGACAGAAGCTCTGTCCTTGTAGTTATTCCCCATTGGTCTTTTTCATTTTTTACTTTTCCCTGCTGATACTGCCTTATGTTTAATCAATTAAAATTTAAATATTTATATTATATACAATTATGATTCATCAAAAATATGGAAAAGTACAAAACAAGGACAAATCACATGTAATCTTGTCATATATAGAAAATGACCACTGTTAATCCGTTCGTGATGATTCTTTCACATATCTCTGTCACATCCACTTATTTATATATTTCTTCATGAATAGGATTTTACAATTCATCCTGTTATCAGCTTACTGATGTTATTAAATGTAAATCTGTTATAATGGCAGAAAAATTTTACATTTTTCAAATAAGATTACCTTAGCCAATCCTTCAGTGATGAACTATTACTTCATTTTATTATATAACTGTTATAAATCACTGTCATGAACAAACTAGTATAGTTATTTCCTATGAGGATAATTATTGTTAGGTGCTGTCCAGTCGGTGTCCGACTGATAATGACCCTACCTACAACAGGCAAAACAGTATTAGCGCTTCTCTGCTATTCATAGGGTTTTCAATGGCTGATTGTTTTTTAGGAATGGGTTACTGGGTCCTTCTCCCAAGCCAACAGCACCTGGTGTTCCCAGGCAGTCTGCCATCCAAGTACTAACCAGTTTGACCCAGCTTAGCTTCCGAGATCTGACAGGATCAGACACCACAGTGGTTTGGCTGCAAGCTGTGAGGAATAACAGCTGATACTTAAGCAACATAAGTATCATCAACATATATGATGATCCTTGTTCTGAACACTTAAACTTGTCTTCTAAGTTTCTGCTGTTGTTACATTTCTCAATGAATTCTTCAGACTTGTGTCTTTTAGCTTTAGCTTGTAAATGGAGTAAATAAGACTACCTGTGTTAGATAAAACCACATCCAGACCATTTTAGTCTATAGTGTTGTGGTTATGTGCATAGGCTTTGGAGTCAGAACAGATCTGGATTCAAATTCTTGATTTGCTACTTCCTTTAGTTGTATGAATCTAAACTTAAGTTTTTAGTCTGTTAAAGAATATTTAAAGCATAAAACTTCTTTACACTGGGAGAATTTTTATAACGAAGATAAAATAGTTATTTTTAAAGGTTTTATTTTGCTAATTAAAATCCTTCATGGTACAGCTTAGTATTTTCTTTTTCCAGGTTAGGGAAATGGGCTGGGATTTAGCTCAGTTTGTAGAACGCCACTTTGTAGTCTCTGAGGTCCCTGGTTTGATTCCCAACACTGCAAAAATGGGAGAATGATGTGGCAATCCACTCCTGAGGCAATCCTGAAACAGTCAGCCATTGAAAACCCTATGAGGGTCGCTATGAACCTGACATGACTGACAGCACCTAACAACAACAGTTTAAGGAAAAATAATGAAATCTTTTGTTATCACCTTTTGGTTAATAAAACTTAAGTGAAAAGCTATGCTACTTTCATAAATCATGTGTTAATCTGGTGTGGTGGCATATGCCTGTAATCCCAGTATTTGGGAGGCTAATGATAGAAGAAAATGTCTGTGATTGAATGTTAAAAGTTTTAAAAGGAAGATATGAAATATGATCCTGAATTGGGGATGTAGTAAAGTAGTACCTGTGCTTAGAATATGGAAGGCGCTGGGTACTATCTGCAGCACTAAAACAGACAAACCAAAACTATGATGCTAGTTTTATTTTTTTAAAGACTAAAAAAAAAACCTGAAGTACTAAAATGGTGGTTCCCAGGAATTGGAATTTGAAGTGACTTTATTTTATCCCTATACTTTATGAAAATGTTAAATGACATATCACCTTTATACCTCCTTTAGGTCCTTTATGTATCCTTTTTGTCTGTCACTTTTTTTGGGGGGGGGGAATAGGGGTTGAACCCTCATACTTGCCTCATGCTTGCATGCTTTGCAAGTGCTGGACCACTTAGCTGCACCCCCAGCCCCCCCTTTTTTTGTTAAGTTTTTTGAGACAGGGTCTCGCTAAATTACTCAGATTGCCTCTGGTCTCAACCTTGTGATCCTCCTGCCTCTGCCTCCCGAGCTGCTGGGATTACAGGTTTGCGCCACTGCACCCAGCTTGTCAGTCACTTTCATAACTTAATGCAACACAAACACATTAAAATAGGAGTCTTTGTGTTGTAGAACACTGTAACTGAAACTTTTATATTATTTTTTTTCTTACAGATTTTAATTTTCAGTACTTGTGACAGTCCTCCAACTCCATTTCAGGTTTTTTATTTATATCATGTACTGCAGAAATTAAAACAAAATGTATTTCCCTATTGAGTTCTGATTTTGTGACAGATTATCACTTCCTTAGTATATATTATAAATAAAAGATCTTGAGATTTAAACACTTTGTTTGTCAAGATGATTCTATTCAGCACCTTTTAGGTGGTGGAGAGACCTACCAATTACAACTCTCCAACACGTTAATATTAGTTATTTATATTAGCTATAATACTAATTATACTTAATTATATAACTAATAGCTAACATTTAATTCTTTCTAAGCCTGGGGCAGTGGATTCTTAAATTGTTGCATTTAATCTAATCTATCCAGTTTTATTATTGCTTAATCCAATGGAGTGGAGATTCTTATAGAGACAATTTGGTATGAGGTCCCCATCAGAGCCTCCCCTGCTATGATAGGTTTCTCTCTCCTAGTTGAGTGAGATTTGTTAAGATAATGTATATTTAACACTTAACTGGTGGCATATGGGTCTAACACACCTGAACAATGTATTTATATTCGCCTTGTACATACTAATTATGTACAAGTGCACATCTCTTCAGTACCTTCCTAAAATTAGGCCTACTTGTTGGGTAGTTGCATGTGTGATTTGAATTCACTAAATGGTACAAGGGCTAGAATTTAGCTAAGTTGGTAGAGTGCCACACTGCATTCTCTGAGGACCCAGGTTCAATCCTCAGCACTGCAAAAACAGGAGAAGGACATGGCAATCCACTCCTGAAGAAATCCCAAAACAATCAGCCATTGAAAACCTATGAGGGTGGCTGTGAGTTGGGCATGATTCCAAGGCACCTGACAGCAAAGTGATATGAGATACAAGAGGGTTTCAGTCTCTGAGATCCAATGTCACGAGGAACATTAGTTTTTTAAAAAAAATTCCTATCCTTCTGTTTTTACATAATATAATTCTTATAGTAATAACAATGAAAAAAATGGCATCCAAGTGATTTCCTGTTTCTATCAAGGCTGATGATCCTCGATTTCTCAAGGTTGTACAAAAAAATTTGAATGGATTAGATGAAAAATATGGAGGTGAAAGTGAGGTGGATGATTGTTCTTCATGATTCCAAAGCTGTTGCAGATTTAGGATGAGGACTTGAGACCCTCAGATGCCTCTTGGGGGTCTGTAATGCTTTTTTGTAAAGGCAATTTGTAAGTGCTTCTTACAGTTTTATTGATATACTAAGTGCAAAAAGCCTGACTGCTTAAAGTGTTCTAAAGTGCTCTGTAGAAACTGTGATACTAACTTTGAAACTATTTTACATGTTGTTCTATAATTTAATAAAGCTTCATTAAAAAATATCAAGAAGTGACTTTCATTTTAAGTACCAAAGATTTTTTTGAATTACTGTCAGTTTAATAAATTGTAACACAAGAGTTTGTATTTTTTAAATGTTAATATATATTTTGAAACCATAATAGGATATAATATATATATATATTATATATATATATATATATATATATATATATATATATATATTTGTTTTGTGTTACTAGGGGTCTGAACCCAAAACCTTGCATATACTTAGCAAGTGTTCTACCACTGAATTGGATCCCCAGCCTCCTTTTTAAACTTTTTATCTGGAGACAGAGTCTTGCTAAATTACACAAGCTACCTCCAACCTTGAACCTGGGAATCACCTGCCTCTGCCTTCCAACTTGCTGGGATTACAGAATTGCACCACAGAGCCTGGTCCAGACAAAATATTTTAAGTAACATTTGAACTAAAACGTGCCACTTGGAACAAAAAGAAAAACCCATACATTTTATACATACCTATACGAGGATATCAGTATTAATGATCCGGTGTTACTAGTTATGTTCTGGTTAGGGCATGTCACCAGTTAAATGTTAAACACTGTACTTGATACCCAGTAGGTGCTCAAGTGGATTTTCTTTCCGAGTGGAAAGAGCAGTCCCATTGAATTTGGTGGTATATTCCACCTAGTGGTCAAATAGGGAATTTAAAAAAAAATTTTTTATTGAATTGAAATTCACAAACATACACATAAACCAAACATTTGAATTTACTTTACTTTTTAATTAATTAATTTTTGCAGTGCTGGAGATCAAATCCAGGGCTTTGGGCGTGATAGGAAAGTACTCTAACACAGATATATCCCCAGTCAAAACCAAACATCTTAAAAGTATACAGTTCACATTGTTGTGTAGCCATCACTTCTGTTTATTTAGTTCTAAAACATTTTCATCACCCCAAAAGGAAAACCCTGTACCCAGTAAACAGTTGTTCAAGTCCTCCCATCCCCTGCATCTACCAATCTATGTTCTATCTCTATGGATTTATCCTTTCTGGGCTTACCTGTTATATTTCACACAAGTGAAGTTATACAATATTTGGCCGTTTGTGTATCACTTCTTTCATTGGGATTTTATATTTATTTATGTTTTCATGGTGCAGAGATCAAACCCACAGCCTCACATGTGCTGGATAGGTGCTCTACTTCTGAACTATACCCTCAGGCTAGAATAATAGTTTTGAGGTTTATCTACCTTGTAGCATTTATTACTGCTTCATTCCTTTTCATGGGTAAATGCCACTCCACAGTTTGTTTACCCATGCATCCATAATGGGCATGGCTATTGTAAGTAGTGCTTCTGTTCATATGTTATGAGCATATATGTACATGTATTTGAGTACTAAATTTTAATTCTCTTAAGTATAAGTGTTCAAAATATATTTTTAAATAAGAAATCAGCCTTTATTAGATTCTTTGAAACTCTTAAAAGTCTGATTGTTAAATTTGTAAAGAAGTAGTTTGGTACTGCATCATTATTTTACTGTCTGGAAGATCAGGTAATTCCCAGCCGTTAGCTACTATATGCAGTTTCTTTCTTATCAAATTTGCCTCTAGAGGAGGGTGTATGATCAAGAAACTTTAGACTACTCGCTGTTCTATTTTTTAAACTCTAGCAAAGTTTCTTCAGGAAAAGACTTATCCTCCTGTTCTATAAAAACAAACAACTCCTCAAACTTGCAACCCCAGTTTTGGGATTGAAAACTCAGGGCCTATAAGACATAGACTGTGTATTGTAAATTATTGAAATTGGCTGAATGTTACTTTCTGTAACTGGAGAGCACACTAAAGAGGAGACAGCTCCAGCATTTCTTCTTGGAAATACAGATTTAGTGTTGCCAAATATCATGATTTGTCAAGAGAAGCCAGAGGTCTGGATTTTTATGTAAAGTCTGATTATTCAATGTTGGCAACTAATTCAAAATGTTTTAAAACACTATACAGAGCAAAGGGAACACTTCTGCAGTCCAGATATGTACTGTAGTACATATAAGACCTATAGAAAGGAATGCTGTGTATTTTGAAGTGAAATTAAAGTCATCTTGAAATGGACATGAGGTACTTACATGTTGGCCTTTGGAATAAGAAAAATAATGCCCATGCAGTATCTCAGTTACACCTCCTTTTTGCCTGCCCTTTTCAGGATAGGAATTGTGGCTTTCATTTATGTTACTAGATGCTGCACTAAACATAGTAATAATAGTTTTAGATGTGTTGTACACATAATTGCTAGTACTCATAACTCCGCAAGTTAGGTAGCTGTTTCCACTGTTTATAAATGAGACAAATCTTCCTGTATTAAGTAACTTCCCTAAGGTAACACAAAAAAATGTAGTAGAGCTGTAATGGAAGTCTAATCCTGACTGCCTTTTATTAAGACATGGTACTTACCTCTTACTTATTCAAACAATATTGGTATATAATATGGCCCTTCCCTCTTCTGTGGAAGATATATTCCAAGATTCCTGTTGGATGCTTGAAGCTACCAATAGTGCTGAGCCCTATATACAGTTTCTTCTTATAGGTACATACCCATGATAAAGGTAGTTTATAAATCCAGCAGAGTAAGAAATTATTAGCAATAGCTAATAATAAAGTAGAATAATTATGACAATATAATGAAGGGACAAAGGGACCCTCCCCTGATTGACCAAGCTCCAAGGTCCAGAGGTAATGGAGACCATCAGAGACCAAATATGAAAAGGCAAACTAGTCCTCCAAAATTGAGCATTCCTGAGATTCCAAATTCCCAATCTCAACTGACTCCTCTCTCCTCCAAAGAAAAAAATCTTTTCACTCCTTAGCCTCAGACAAAGAATTTGCCTGCAGTGTGAAAGGTAGGGGGTGTGGCCACAGCTGTGACCCATTCTATCCCTTCAGTAACTGCCAGCTCTAGTGACTTCTCTACCTCTTCTCTGATCTCTCTCTCTCTCCCTCTCCTCACAAACCTTAAATAAACGTGATCCTCAACTGCACAAGTGTGCCTTCTCTGGTGTCTGTAGACCCTTGCCCTGTGAGATTTTCCCTATCATACACTGTAATAAAATTACCAGGATCACTACTCTTGCTCTTAGATTAAGTAAAATAAGTGTGGCTTGGTCTTTTGAGTACCTGAAATTATAGGAGTCCACCATGATGGCTTGGTGATGTTTTCTTAATTAAATCTTTTCTATATGTTCTTTTTGGATCTTCAAGTTTTTCTTATTACCAGCTCTTTATGCTGTCAAGTATACACAATTTCTTTTTTCACCCAATAAAATAAACCCTTAATCTGGCGCTTTCTTTTAAAATGTCCTTTTCCTTCTCTTTGGAAAGACCTTGTGGAATGAATAGTAATCTATATTTCTACTTACCCTACATTTATTTTCTCAGTTCCATTTGGATTTCAACTCTTTGCCTCTGGCTTCTCACTCCTTTGGCAGAAGTATCAGGAAGTATCTTTTACTATGTCAAGTAAACATATCCTTTCAAATTCTCCCTTTTTTGAGCTAAATGAGATATTTTCACCTTTGGCAATCTGCTCCTAAGAGTGTTTTTTCTTGACAGTGTACTGTTTGTTTGTTTGTTTGTTTTTGTCTTTTTGGTACTGGGGATCAAACCCTGGGCTTTGCACCTGCTAGGCAAGCACTCTACCACTGAGCTAAATCTCCAACCCTATTTGTTTTTTGAGACAGAGTCTGTCTGCAGCCTTGGGTGGCCTCAAACTTGTGGCGATCCTCCTGCATCTGTCATCCAAGTGTTAGAATTAACGCTGTATTCTTACAAATTTGTTCCTTTAATTTTTTTTCCTCCCAGCTTCTTTCCTGGTTTCATTTCCTGTTCTTTTCCTTCTCCCTCTGTTTCTTATATGGTCAGTTAGCAACCTTATATGTTCCCACAGAATATGTTTTCTTGCTCATTCATGCGTTCATCAAATGAGTTTCTATTTGTGTCAAGTATGGTACTATTGCTAAGGAGACAGTGTGATCACGATGTATACAGTACAATGTTGTTGTTGTTGTTGTTGTTGTTGTTAGGTGCTGTTGAATCAGTATCTGACTCATAGCGACCCTATGTACAACAGGCGAAACACTCTTGTCAGTGCTTCTCTGCTGTTCATAGGGTTTTCACTGGCAGATTGATTTTTTGGGAGTGGGTGCTGGGTCTGTCTCCCAAGCCTACAGTACCTGGTGTTCCCAGGCAGTCTCCTGTCCAAGTACTAACCAGGCCAACCCTGCTTAGCTTCTGAGATCTGACAGGATCAGATGTCACAGGGCTATGGCTACAGGATATAGTACAATAAGAAATACATACAGGTAAACTGGGAATCACAATGTGAAATAAGTATTTTGATAAGGGAAATACTAAGAGGAATAACTAATTAAGATTGAAATGGGTAGTTTCTGGGTATGTACCCAAAGGAATCTAAGTCAGACTTGCACTTTTTTTTTTTTTTTTTTTAATTGGTATGAAGGGTTGGGGAGTTGAACCCAAGGCTTCATGCATCCTAGGCAAGTGCTCTACCATCGAGCTGCACCCCTAGCCCCTTTTGTATTTTTTATTTTGAGACAGGGTTTCATTAAGTTATGTGGGCTGCCTCTGGCTGTGAACTTGGTGTTATGGTTTAGATCTAAATGTTCCCCAAAGTTTAATGTTGAGTCCCTGGCTGGTGGCCCTGTTTGTGGAGGTCATGGAATTTTGGGGGGGATGGGATTCTTGCTTTGTGGAAGTGGCTCCCTGGAGGTGGGCTTGTGGAGTTGTTTTTACCCAGATAGGCATGGTTGCTCTTTGCCTCCTACTCTGTGATGCCATGAGGTTGTCTAACATGCTCTGCTGCCATTATGTACTGATTCTCTAACTGCGCTTCCAATAAACCTTTTCCTCAGTAAGCTTGTTTGGGTTGGTTTTTCTGCTACAACAATGACAGTTGACTAATATAGAAAATTGGTACCAGAGAGTGGGGGGTTGTTGATGTGCAGTTACCTGACCACATAGTTCCTAGGCTTTTGGAATTTTTTTGTGGAAGGAGTCTGAAAGAGTTTGGAGATGTGGGCAAGAGAAACCCTGAAGAGCTTGTGGAGCAGTTCTGGTGAAAGTAAGCAAGATCAGAATGACCCTGCTGATAGAAATGTGGACAGGGCTTAGAGTTTTAGAGGAAAATGAAGACTCTGTTGGGCCTTGAATTAAAGGCTGAGTTATATTCTAGAACACAAATTGTCTGCAATTTGTCCATGTCCCCAAAATTTAAGAGGGGCTGAATTTAAAACTAATTAATTAAATTGGCAGAGGAAATATAATGAGGGCAGCAAGATATAGGGGGCATGGCATGGTAGCTGCTTGACATATTCAGCAAGATTTATAGAGAAACAGGGAAAATCACAGAAGAAGAAAATCACAGGAAGATGTAGAAAGTGTGTAGTTTAAAGAGACAAAAAGCTGTAGCATTGGGGGTTTAAGTTACTTTGAACACAGCTGGTTCACACAGGAGGTAAGCCAAGGTAAAGAAAAGCTGCAATAGTAAGGATTGCCTTGAGGCACAGAAGGAATTGGCCAGACTCCTCCCTTTTAAAGCTCCTGGGTTTGGCAAACTCATTTGAAAAGGAAGTATCTGAAAAGTGAGCATGTCTGCAATGCTCTTCTGGCAAGAAGCCTCCCAATGAAATGGTTGCTCAGCCTAGGTTGCTGCTGCAGCCATGGTCCAAAAGGGCCCAATTGCCTTTTGAGCTAGCAGCAACTCTTGGTGTTGTCCATGTAGTGCCGGTTTTACAGGCATGAAGAATGCAAGGATTAAGGAGGTATGGAGGTTGCCACCAAGGTTCCAGAAGATGACCTGCAGGGCCACTCAATGTATACCAGGATTGGATGCCCTGCGGAGATCCCCTGAAGGGTTGATGCATGAAACTTTGTGGGTAGAGCCTAAGCAGCAGTGGAGACCCCAGGATGTTTGAGGTGCCAGCACCATGAAATGTCTGCCGAGGCAAGCTGCTGGCAAACAGCAGAGCCAGCCCAGGAAGATCATTTGTGCTACAAATGACAAGGCCAGAGTGGCGAAGCCTATTTGAGCTCAAGTGATGCCAGATGCAAGATGACGTTGCCTGTACCCGATACCAGACTTGAACCGACAAGTTTTTGTGTGTGTGTCCAGCTACAGACTAGTTTTTCCTTTCTGTGCCCTCATTCCTCCTTTTTGGGATGGAGATGTTTACTCGGTGTCATTATATGTTGGAAGTATATGACCTTTGTTTTGTCTTGCAGGGGCCCAAAGCTAAGTTTGTTATAAGTCTCAGTGCACTAAATGCATTTTGTATTATGAGGAGGCCATGACTTTTGGGGGTTTGGGTGGAGTGTTATGGTTGAGATCTAAATGTCTTTCAAAGTCATGATTTTTAACCTATGGTTCCTGGCTGGTGGTACTGTTTGTGGAGGTCATGGAAATTTGGGAGGTGGGATTCTTGCTGTGCAGAAGTGGCTCCCTGGGGGCAGATCTTTGAAGGTTTTATACCCAAACCCTGGGCTCTAATCCCTCTCTGCCTCTTGCCCTATGATGCTGTGAGGTTGTCTGCCACAGGCCACACTGCCACTGCTGCCATACTTGCCCTTCTGCTACTGTGGACTGGTCCTCTATGTGCTCCCAATAAACCTTTTTCTCTATAAGTTTGTTTGGGTTGATTTTTCTGCTACAGCAACAATAACTGTCTAATATACTTGGGATCCTGATGCCCTTGCCTTCTGAGTTGCTAGGATTATAGGCATGAGCCATAGCCCCTGGTTTGCACATACATGTTTCTTGCAGCACTATTGTGACTTGATGAGAATGTGGTTGAAAGATGAGAACAGAGAGGGAGTTATAAGTCTGCAGTCATAAAGTAGGCACTCATAAATATTCACTCAACAAATATTTAATTAGTATTCTTGTATTATTTTATAGCTATACTGCCAACATAATTATAAATTTTAAAAGTTTTGTCTTCACTATTGCTGCTATGAACAATCAAAACTAGATTTTAGAAGGTGTCTGAGTCTATATTTGCTAATTGATATTAACTGATGTAAGATTGGTTTGTGCTGGCTTTATTAGAACTTACTCAATGGCACCTTTACAAAGAGGGCTTTTCTTTGGGGTAGGTGGTATGGTTTGAGATAAGAGTCTTTCTTTGTAGTCCAGGCTGGCCTCGAACTCTGTATCTTCCTGCCCTCAGCCTTTTGATTGCTGAACTTATAGGTATGTACTACCATAGATAATTTGTTTGTTTGTTTGTTTATTAGAGTACTAGGGGGTTGAACCCAGGGCCTCACACATGCTAGGGAAGTGCTGTGCCACTAAGCTCTATCCATAGCTCCTATTTTATTTTTAATTTTGAGATGAGGTCTTGCTAAATTGCATGGACTGCCTCTGGCTTTGAACTTGTGATCATCCTGCCTCAGCCTTCTGAGGATTCAAAGAGGTGTTTTTTTTGGGGGGTGTGGGGGGGCTTGGTGGTACTGGGGTTTGAACCCAGGGCCTTGTGCTTGCATGCTGTGCAAGTGCTGGACCACTGAGTTGCCACCCTCCCCCCCGCCCATTTTTTTAGTTTTTGAGACAGGGTCTTGCTAAATTATGCAGACTGCCTCTGGTCTCCGAACTTGCAGTCCTCCTGCCTCTGCCTCCTGAGTCACTGGGATTACGGGTGCATGCCACCACACCTGGCTCTCAAAGAGTTTTATTGATTACACAAGTCTCTTACCTCCTATCTCTGGTCTTTAGTATGATTATTATCCATATTATGCACCCTATTCTTATACTCTGTTTCATTCATATATGTGCATGTTTTTTTTATTCCAGCTAGATTTTCAGTTCTTTGAAAACAGTAACTACTGTGTCTTTCTTTTGCAGTGTTGGGGGTCTAACCCAGGACCTTGTGCATGTTAGGCATGTACTCCATCAGTGGGCCACATCCCTAACCCGTTTATTTATTTTGTTACAGAATCTCACTAAGTTGCACAAGATGCTTCTGGCCTCAAACCTGTGATCTTTCTACCTCAACCTCCCAAGTCACTGGGAGTACTGGAGTGTTCCATGGCACCTAGCATTTAATTTCTTTTAAATCCTCCTTTTTGCCTATAGTATAAAGGATATACTTGTACAAAGTAATTTTGTACTTTGACAAGAATGACTCAATTTTTTAAACCTCAAAGGGCTTAACTCAGTGTCTTTTACATAGGGCACATATGATATTTTTGAATATTAAGTAACCTGAAAATTCTTCAAATCTATTAAGGCTGGTCAGGTAGAACATGGTAACATGAATTATTCATTCTCTGTGTGCAAAGAACGTATTGATGTGGTTTCAAATAAAATAGGATAACTTCTGCTTTCTGCCAAGATAGTTTAACACAGAGACTACATTTACCCTTTGGCCTAAAACAACTAAAAAGTGAGATAAAAATATATGAAATATCTGAGTATGAGGGTGCATATCTGTAATCCCAGCACCTAGGAGGTAAAGACTGGAGAACTGTGAGTACCAGACCTTTCTGGTCTACATAGTGAGTTTGAAGCCAGCCTGGGCTACATAGTGAGTTCAAGGGCAGCCTGAGCTATACAGAGAGACCTTGTCTCAAAAAACAAGGGCCAGGGTTATAGCTCAGTCATACAGTGCTTGCCTAGCATGGGCAAGGCCCTGGGTTCAGTCCCCACAATTGCAAAAACAACAACAAACAAACAAACAAAAACCCATATATTTTTATTATGAAAATAAATGAGATGAGCCTTGTAAGTGCCCTGGCTTACTGACTGGAGAAAGTTTCCTCGCGGTAGTGCAGAAAGGAAGAACCCAATCAGAGTCCAACAGTGTCCTTAAATTGAGATAATAGACCTATAGGAATCTCTCAGAGCAGAGTCCTGCAGAGGAGGGAGATGAACACAGAGAGAACTCTAGAGATCTGCAGAGTGGCTCCTTAGAGTAGCCAGGTAAATAGTGGTCATTACATGCATATGTGAGAACTGTGCGAGATTTCCAGAATTACTTTTATTCCTTTATTCTCTGCCATGGAATTGGCTTCACCTTCCATCAATTTTCCCAAGATAGAATTCCTATTCATTACTTGGAAATTTTTTGTTTTCATTTTCCTCCTGTCCCTGTACAACCAGTCATCCAATACAGTTCATCTATTTCCTAAACATTTTTACATTCATGTCCTATTCATCATTTTCACAGATACTACCTTTATTCAGGAATTCATTATTTCTTA